>CAAHFI011459796.1:0-10013 GCA_900893395.1 Euglena gracilis
AAAATTTCGGCGCAAAGCGCCGGAGGAAAAAATTGACCCTTTTTGGGGGGGGTCCCGGGAACCCCCCCGAGGGTCGGTCCGGACCCCCCTGGCAGGTGGGGGGGTCCGGACCCCCCCCTGCGGGCCAGGAGGGGGGGGTGGGGGGGACACCCCCCCACCTAAACCATGTACGCCCTCATTATATCAAACCCTGCTGGACGGCCCGAAATTGAAAACTGCCCAAAAATGACCTGCAAAACATAGCGGTGAAAAATATGAGAATCTGGCAACCCCAAAAACACGCCCCAAAAGCCCCCAAACACCATTTTTGGCCACTTGCACACTTTTTTCCAAAAAATTTTCAGCGCTTTGAGCTGAAAAATTTTTGGCTGGACCAGCAAAAAGGGACTGGCTTGGTCGAGCTGCTCACCACACTCACAAAGATAGAGGGTTTCTGGCCACAGTGTGGTCTGAAAGAGGTTTGACATGAAATAAATAAGATGAAATCACATTTTTCCAAAAATGAATTAAAATTACAAACAATGTTTATCCCATAAAAATTTTCTTTGTAATTCACTTCCCGCAATTTCACTGTATTTGGGGGATGTTCAAGTGTTAAAAAAAAAAAGCACCCCAACATGCACATACTTAATTTTGAGTACTTTAATGCACTTTGACGCTGAACTTGACATTGTTTCGATTTCGTTGAGATTGCTAACGCCATGCCAGGACACCTGGGTGTTCTGACTGTCCAAACCCTCGTGGGCTGGAGGAGCAGAACCCAATTCCAGTCCCAGTGCGGTAAAAGCAAAGCTTCTGCAGCCCGTCGCGGCCGGCCGTTGGCAGCGAAGCCGTGCTCCTGCAGGATGCGGTTCATCTCTGGCTGGCTGGCACGCAGCTGCGTCTTCAGCTCCCCCTGCACCACGGGGAATGTGGGCTGTGCAAGGAGGACCTCGCACAGCAGTCCGCGGCGGCCGCAGCCCAGCTGGGGGGTTACCACCCATTTTGCCATTTTCCTTGCGGGGAAGGTTCTCAGGGAGGGAGGTTGATTTCATAACAGAACGCAGGTGGAAATAGGAGGTTGGCACCCTGTGGCTGATTGTATGACAATTGGGTTGGAACAAAATCATCCACTGAAAAACACATCCAGTCTCACCTTTGAAACAATTCAAAGTCGAGCTAATTTGGAACAAACTTCAGAATTTTCTCAAACTGTTGTTCATTCAGACACCCGTATGGTAATGATTGCCGCTGAAGACTGTAGCTGCAGGACATTCAATCAATTGATGATTCTCTTGTCCACATGCTCAGATCGGTCTCAGGGCTGCTCCGGCTGACACAGTTCATGCAATTCCTTCTTATTGTCTGGAGTGGACGGCAATGAGGACCGCAAGCAGATGACTGGGGCAGGCCCACTGGTATCTGTGCCAGGCACAATCTGCGTAAAAAAAAGCCCTCTCAGCAAACGCCCACAATGCTGAATGCTGTCGTTTTGATTGGTTCACCTGGCAAAAAAAAAGCATGCTGGAGATGCTGAAATGCCAAGATGCAAGAGGGGGGAAAAACTGCATGATTCCCCTTGCTCAGACACGACCTTCGTTGGGGGCAGAAAAAGATGCGACTCTGCTGGCACTCAAGAACAAATGCCTGGTTGCGTTTGAAATTTTCTGTGTGGCGCTGAACAAACTGAAGACCATCTGCAAAGGCTTCGGAAGCATGCAGTTGCTCGTGGGTGCAGGATGGTCCATGTCACCTGGCCTCCACCCATTCTGGGGAGTTTTGTCCCTCCAGTCCAAACCCATTCCATGGCACCAATGAAGGAAAGTGTCGGGGTGAGTGTGACTGGAGGGGGAAACCTCCAATCCCAAATCAAGCAATGGTGGGCGACCAGCTGCCTTTTCGCTGACCCACATCCAAGAACCAAAACCATCACTTCTCCTTTTGCATTGAGAGTCGGCCGGAAAAATTCCGAGTCGCAAGGAGCCGAATCTCACCAGACTGAAGGGCTGAATGTTTTCAAGGCCCCTCTGGCCCCTCCCCCCAGTGACCTAACTGACCTGGCAGCGCCCTTGCTCCTAGCAGTGGCCGAATTTTCTGCCAAGGGACTAATAAAGAAAAAGATGATTCCAGTAAGTTGGCACCAATTGCGCAAAAGTGAATCAACAGTGGTTGAAAAATTCACCATTGGCCTGTCACAAGGTTTGAAAGCAGCTTCCGATGGTGGAGGGGGAATATGTAGTGCCTGAACAATCTGGTGGGTATCCCCAAATATGAGCAATCTAGCTCAAAATTTGGTCTTTGAATACCAGCTAGGGATATTTAAACCCCTCCCCCCACTCATTTTCTCTGAATTTTTGATTGCAAAAATTCTTGATTTTTTTTATTTTTGATCTCGTTGCAAAGGTACTTGCGTTTGGAGGTTGAAATTCTCAATTTTGTGCGGTTAACATCTACGATGGGAAGTTGTGACCTTGGGTCTGTACAGACTGACTTGTCTTGTTGAAAGTACACTACAACGCCTCCCCAGGAAGCTGTCAGCTCTTAGCTTGTTGAACTGTCAGGTGATAACTTCCCAGAGGCAGTGCATTTGCGTTGCTCACATTTGGAGGTCGTTGAAGTGCTTGGGGTGGGCTGAGAGATTGCGCTGATTGGGGGATTCATTTAAGCCCCCCCCAAAGAATATGCGGGGGTTCCCATTACGAAATCCAATGACCCACTGTCAAGAACCCCACAGCTCAGGAAAATTTTGGTCTTTCTTCCATTTTTTGCCACCAACCGTCCCAAGGACCATATCCCCCACTTCATTTCTTGGGTTCAGATATAAAGGGGATGTACATGAGGCATGCCAAGCAATTGCACAGAAAAGGTCTTCTTGACAGCCTCCTTCCATCAACCGTAGCAATGCACACCAAAAAATTCAAGGAGTGGACGAAAATCCCAAATAGGCTTCCTTTCCAACCGAGGGAGGGGGCACTGTGTCTATCCTGCCATGGGGTGCCTGCCTACGGCAGGCCCCTCCAAGGGGTCAGTTTTGACTTCCAGCCCAGGTAGACCAAGCCAAATTTCTTTGTGCCATGGTATGCTGTGGCACCCCCTTAAAAAACAGGGGGGAACGCGGACCCTCAAAAAACGAAACGCAAAAAAAATGCAAAAAAAAAAACGAAACTTCCATGGAAAATCCTTTAGGAGCTCCCCTGGCTGTGTACACCTTTCCACTGGAGAGGACTTGCGACAATTTTCAGCTCCGCCGGGAAAATTCTCCATTTTGCCTTTAAAAAAAAACATTTTGTTGACCGAGAAATGCAAAAATGACAATAAATTGACAAAATTTTTTGGTCTCATGGGAAAATTAAGCAAAACGAGGAAGTTTCAAAGTGAAAAAAATTTCCAACAAAAATCCAAAAATCGCCAGAAAAAAAACACAAAAAAAACACAAAAAAATGCGTTTGCGTCCCACCCCCTGAAACCCCCCCTGCAAAACACCCCCCAGGTAGAAAGCACCACCTCCCATCTCACCCAGCCCTCACCCCAAAAATATGCCCAAGAGGGTTCAGCCTTCTTCGAAAAGAAGCCTGATCCCAAAATGTGCCCTTCCCTCTGAGAGTTTTGATTCACCAAAGATCACAATGGCAAAGTTGCACCGGAACGGGTTGACTTTATGGTATTTTCCAAATGCAATCTGTCAGGAGAAGATGAGTCCAACTATCAACACCTGGCTGGCAGACTTGAGGCGACAATGCATTAAATTGAGCCGGAGGAAATGAAACAAAAAATTTTAGGAAAAAATTGAAGAATTTCCACTATTTAAGAACTTTTCTGCAGAAAGGTTCAATTTTTTCCATTTCAGAAAACCACAATTTGTGGCTTTCTGGTCACCATGGGACCTCTTGCTCCCTGGGAGGACAACCACCCAAAATCAGGCCATCTGGAGGCATTTCCTAAAAATTTCCGTCGGAAACCATACTCGGTGCAGGACCCTCCGGGGGGATCTCGCCCTGGACCCACCCACACACTCCTCTCCCCCCGGGGGGGTCTGCCAAATTGAAAATAAACCTGATTGCAGGTTGCAAGGAAAAACCAACAAGGTTCGAAAACCTCAGACTCCAACCATTCACTTTCAATTTTATCTGAATTGCCAAAAACTTTTAAAAAAGACCGAACCAGAACTCGACAAACACAACCCTTTTGCATTCTGTGATTTTCACTGGACACCGAGGACAAATGATGGGGGCATTCACAACCAATTCTTCTCCATCCACTTTCAGGAACAAATCTCAATTTAGTAAAACAACATGAATACTTCGTCCTGATGGCCTGGTCCACATTTGAATGAATAATTTGGAACGGAGGCATCGGTCCAAAGCAAAGTAGCACCGCAATGTGGCATCGCTAACCGGGTTACCCAGGAAGGAGCGCAGGTCATTGACGGGGCGGGGGCGGGGGCACAGCATCACTCAGGGGGAGCCGTCAAGAGACGTTTGAACCCAATAGAAATTAACCACTCCAGCCACACAAGCCACATGAAGGCAGTTCACTGTGTCACAAGGGGGTCCCTCGCAAGCCTCCCCAAAACCATAAGGAAACTTATTGCATACACGTAAGCTATCCATGGAAGAAAAGACACCCCAACACCACACCTGTGAAGCACACACGTGTTGAGGAATGATGTGAGCCCAAGGCGAGCTTCGCCAGCAAACGTTCCACAACTCGTCGGTCCACAGCGCTGTCATCAGAGATCAGGTCTGGAAGCTGCGTTTATGTGGCTGATCTCTGCATGGAGAAAATGGCAGCTGCTTTGGGGGTGGATCCCGAGCTTGTTGAAGGGGGCTCCCTTCTTGCTGCTGGCCCAAAATCTGGCTTGTAACTCACCCAATTTTTCCTAAAAAATGCCCATTTCAGGCCCGGCGCCTTCGACGTTGGGGGATGTGCTTTAGCACCACCCACCACAAACCCTGAACCCCCGGGGGGAAAGTGCCCAAGCATTCTGCCTACCGCCTCCGGGGGGTTGTGACTTTCCTGAAAAATGAAGCCTGATTTGCAATCACTGAAGTGTGTTCACATGGGGTTGTCTGGAAAAAGGGCTGTGCTTTGCAAAGGTGTTTTTATGCTGAACACCCATGGACATCAAGGAAATGGATGCCTGACCGACTTTGGGACACAAAATAAGGCCTGTTTGTGCGTAACAATCAACTTCCTTTCTCTTTGAAACTCTTGTGGGAGGGCCAAAGGTGGTCCCCTGGCAGGTTCTTGTTGGCCTCCTTCGCAAGCACCACCGGCGCATGACAGCCATCCACCTCTGTGCTGTTGAGAAAAGATTCGGAAGTAGGGGAGTCTTCAACGCCGCATAACGTCCCACAACATCGGCCATGTTTCAAAAGAACCTCTTCCTGAGAACGGCCCTTGGACACTCGCACATGCCTGCGTTCCTCTGATCCGCGCTTAACTCCACGGATGCCTTTGTATCAGTCCACGCCTTTCTCCTCCCAACCCAAGGGAAGAAACACTGCCAAAAAAAAGGTCAAAAATTGAAACTTCTTGGCAACAGAACGTCTCAAAAAGGTCAAAATATGACCTTTTTGAAAACGAGGGCCAGAAAACGATTTTCGGTCTAGTTGGGTGCGGAGGGGAAGTCAACTCCCCATGAGGCCATATTGGCAAGCATGGGCAATGGAGACCGACGTTTTGAATACGGGACAATTTCTTGCGTCCAGGGGGGAGGTAAGTGCGCACACCTGGTGATTCAGAAAACTCTGACACTTTACAGTCTCTGAAGGAGGCAAGGATATGTGTTAAATTCTTCTTTGGGGCAAATCTGAGGGGGGGAATGAGGCGGGAAAATTTCTCGGGGGACCATTCCTATCCTAGCTAGAGAAGTGCGTTTGCTTCATGGGTTTACCGAACGAAATTGTGAGTGACCAAGATCACCTCAAATCTTCTCAATTCTTCACAATCCTCTGCAAGTTCTGTGGTGTCGAAAGGCATTTTTCCATCATTTGCAGACCAAAAGACCTGTGACAAATGACCTGGAGGTTAAGGTGAAAAGCTGGGAACCCTTGAGATGGGTGCCAGAGAGCCCCTTTGTTCTCCACCACAGAGTAATCCTTGGACAGCTTCGGAAATGCCTGCAGCGTGAGCTGCACGAAGTGGCGGAAGGAGTGTGGGCCTTTTGCCCCATACCCCAGACTCTTTGGCTGGAGGTGCTGTGCTTGGGCTTCTGTCCTTCACATTTGAGTTCAACCCCCGGTTTGGCAGTGAGCAGGGAACAGATTCTCACAAGAGAGTGCAGTCTTGATGCCTGTTTTTCAGACAGCTGCAGGTCAGGAGACATTGGGAACCAAAGCCAATCCCTGTGACCGTCCAGGAACATAGGATGAAGAATGGCAAGAAGGAAACGAAGGAGAGGTTTTGGGGTGAGATGGGTCTGCCCGGTTGAAATTGCTGGACAAGCCACCGTCTCGGAAGAATGTGCGGCACAGCCTTATCCACCTGAGTCATCGCGTCCTCCAGCGTGGGCAGGGACACGGGGAACGAAGCACACTTGACAATGGCCTGCTGCAACACCATCTGGGCCCGGAACAGGGCCGGGGAGTGCTCGTCCTCCGGGGTGGCCCCCGGGGCGGTCTGGGCTGCAGCCGGGGAAGTTGGTCATTGCACCCCCAAGGCAGTCATGCATTTATCAGCAGCGACACCGTGCCAACCTTGGAAACGTTGGCTTCTGTCACTGAGTGATTTGAGCCAGTGGAGTCAAGTTGTTGTTGGGGGGATCTTCTGCAATTTTTCTCTGCCAGTGCACCTCCCCAACAAATTTGTTCTATTCCAAAAAACTCTGCCAGCCCCGCATTGGATAAACCCTCCCCAAATAACAACCTCCTCCCCCAATAATGCCCAAAATAATGCCCCCCCCCCAAATAATCCCCCCCTTGGGGTGCAACTTCCACTGAAGAACACCCCCCAATTTCGGGCCACCGACCTCGATTTTCGCTGAAAAAATGTGGTTGAAAATGAAAATTCACGGCCATAAGTGACCAAAAAAAAAGGTTTTTTGTGGACCATTTTTCTGGCCTGCAAAAAATGTCAATTTTAACGAAAAAGTGCAATTGCCTTCTTTCCTTCCTCCCTTCCTTGATTCAAATTCTCGAAGCACAACAACCCATCGTAGATCTCATCAAGGACTGGTGGAACTATCCTCATTGACACGGAGGCCATTTACTCACTGACAACTTGACATTAAAAGACACCCCCCTTGTTAAAAGCAAATGAACGATGCTTGGGCAGGGTTTTTGTGGCAAGAAAACCCCGAAAATTTCGACGAAGTTTTCCGAACCCGGAAAAAAAACGACCAGAACAAGGTATTCAGTTTGGAACCCAACGCCTCAGTTGTTTCTCGTGTTTTTTGAGAGCCAAGGGATTCCCAAAATAGGAAGCACCACCACCTCAGAAAGCAGCCCCTCTCACGAGGATTTTGGAGATTTTAGAAATACGCACACAACAGGAAAGCATAGAGATAACTTGGTGGCCTGCTTCTCCGAGTCGTTGCGGAGCCGGCCAAGCCAAGCTTCGCTTTGGAACCACTGCCCGACATCAGGAACACACCGCGGTGGCGCTGGGCGAATGCCTCCCACTCCGGCACTGCCTGGAGGTCCGCATCAGGGGTTTTTGTGACCTGAAATATCCAATTCACCCAAAACCTCCCACCTTCCCCCCCATCATTGACACGCCAAAATACAGGGACAGTGCAGCTGACACGGGGGGAGGGGTGTTTTGGGCACCGTGCCATAACCTATACAGCAAAATTAATTAAAAAAACAACCAGATATACTTATGAAGGCAAATTACATAAAAAAAGGCTGTAGTTTTACCCCCCAGGGCTGAATGGGAAGGGGTGGGGGGGTCGACCCCCCCCACCCACCATACCACCACTCAAAGAAAAATTCCTTTGGCACCAAAAGAACAGAAGGAAATTTTTGGCCTAAAAATCAGCACCCCTGGAAATACGGGAAGGTGTGGGGGGGTTGGACACCCCACCCACCACCCACAGGATTGTGGGAATTCCCATGCAGCCCTGCCCACAACCACCCACAAACCACCCACAAATAATATTTCCCAAGGACCAACTTCGGTAGAAAAATAATGTTTCCCTCGCTAAATCTCGCTCACAGCTGGGGGAAAAAATCCCAATTTGCAAACAACACTTTCACACAACATAGCACACGCTTGCAAACAACATGAGAGACATTTCGTGGGGATCATGAAAAATATTTCAGGCATTTGAGGAACAAGAGGAAGAAAATTGTCCAAATAAAAAAATGTAAATGCAGTGCATCTGAAGTCTTGCATTTGGTTCTGAAGCCAGAGGTTTGGCTGACAAAAATTTCCCCCAAATAACCCTCTCTGCCAAAAAAAATACCCCACCTTGGGGAACCTGGGGAACTGGGGAGGAACTTTGGGGAGGACTTTGTCCGACAAAAAAAATATTCCTTCGAGAACATTTTGGGGGTTATTTTGGCAGACAAGCAAACTTAAACGAAGCAGCAAAAAAAAAATACTAAATATACTTTGAAAACAGTCATTACTTCGCCAGGCACGCAGCAATATTCAAAATTTTGGCAAATTTGCAATCGTCAAAAAGGTTGGGGTGAGGTCAGAAGGCCAGGCTTCGATCTGTCAGAATCCCACCAGGGTCCCAGATTGGGAAAAAAAAACCCTGGTCCTCACGACAGCCACCCTGTCCTGGGTCTCCCAGGAAGCTGCGCAAGGTGGAGAGATGCACCGGCCCTTCAGCCAGCTTGGCCTCGAGGCGGCGCAGCACCCGCGTTTCCACGGCGGACAACCCCGGCCGGAGTTTGGCCGCCGCGGTGCTCTTGGGGGCAAGGGCCCGGTGAACTTGGAGGGTAATTCGGGGGGGAGGGGGGGTGCTGCACTTGTTGAGTAACAGGAGAGGGAGGGAAGGATGGCGAACAATGCACATGTTTATCTTACTTGTCACATGTCATTTATGTTCGTTTATTCATGATATCGTGGAACCCTGTGGGAGGTGACGTTTCAACTTTGGCTGCACCGATTGACGTTGCACACTTGTTGAGGGTTAGGGTCAGCATTAGGGTTAAGTAGAGTTAGAGCAAGGGTTAGGGTTAGGGTCAGGGTTGGGGTTAGGTAGGGTTGGGTTAGGGTTGGGTTTGAGTTAGGCGTTCAATTAAGGTTTTGGGTTAGAGTTGAGGTTAGGTTAGGGTTAGGGTACCTTGAGCCCAACCCTAATTCTTCTAACCCTAATCCCCTTAATTCCTACCATAACCCATAAACCTTAGCCCAAACATGCACCCTGTGACCTAACCGTAAACCTAACCCTGACCAACTTTGAGTGTAACCCTGACCCAAAGAAAAAAAAAGAGCCAGAAAGTGTCGAAAGTACCTTGGATCCAGTTTTCTTTGCCTTGGATTGACTAGCACACAAATTCCCATTTTTCTTTGTAGACCCCGGGGTTTTACACCCCCCCCCAATTAGGACAACTCCCAAGGTCAAGACCCCACCCAAATGACACGAACAAGGTGGAAAATGGTCAACTTCCCTTTAAAAAAAAAACAGTTTGAAGTTATGTGAAAATACGCACTTTGACGTGTTCCGTTAAATTAATTAAATTTATTTAGAAAAACCTACAAGAATTACAAAATATCAGGACAGAAGAAATATTAGAAGCAAATTTGGATGGGAAAAAACAGACTTTAGGGACCATACTGCACATGCCTATCAGCTGCAACAGTTTGCCCTTTTCTGACTATTGACCTTATGTGAGTTTCAAACTTTCATGGCTGTGCTGTACAGGGATGCGGGGCTGGCTGGGCCGTTCCCTTGGTTGGTGCCTCCCATAGGCGGGGCGGAAACAAGTTGCAGCTTGGACTGTGTGCCGACCGTGACGTACTGAAACAGGTCATGGTGCCGATGCGCAAACGCCTGCCAGTTCTGGACGACCTTCAGGTCCGTCGGGCAGCCGCCCTCGGCAGGGTTGCCCAGGAAAGCCGCCAGCGTGGCGACACTC
>CAAHFI011459799.1:0-18489 GCA_900893395.1 Euglena gracilis
AATTCTTGATGACTTCAATTCTCAATTGTATGCAACAAAGAAACCCACAAAAGTCTGCGGAAGCAAATTGTGCTGAATTGGAACCTCAAATTAGGCTTTTCCTATAGAACGCGCGTTCTGCGCGGAATGAAAAATTCCGTGTTTTCAAAAGCTTCCGCCCTGCCATTTTTGACTGTCGGACGCCCCCCGACAGTCGACACCCCCATACAGTATGCTATCCCACCACATCCTCTCACCATTTATGCGGCGACCCCATCAGCTCACCGGCGCTTGCGGTATATCAACCCTCTCCTACCGCTTATGCGGCCCAGGCACAAATACTACCTGCTGATCAAAGGATTCAGCCCCAAATGCCATATCCCTCTCAGGCACAAATGCCGGCCCCTCTCAGGCGCAAACACCACCTGTGGCTCATGTGTCTCCTGTGCCAATGGGAGCTGCATACGTGGCAGAGCCTCAACAGGCATATCAAGTTCTATTAGAACAACCACCACCTCAGCAGGTACACCAGGTTTTAATGGAAAAGCCACAATATGCGAGGCAGGGACAGGCGTACAGGCGATTCCCAATTCTTCTGCTGCTCATCCCGTCCGGTAACCCGCAGCGAAGGCCGCAGTCAGCAGCAGTAGTATGACCGCTTATGCAATCGCTGCAGCGCAGGACGCACCCCAGGCAGCACCAACGGTGCCATACCTGGCATTCACCGCGGAACTGGTGAATGTCGCAGAAAAACCCCTGCGGACTGCCTTGCGCGTCATTGCACTCGAAAGAGCAGATCCATACTTGCTGGTGATGTGGGATATCTGCTGTCGTCAGATTTCAGGCGTGGCCAATAGGCCCACTGCACAATGGTGCGCATGTGACCTAACCCTGATGACAGGTAAAGTGTGTTTCATGCCTGTGAAATGTTCCGCTGACGTCAGCATGCATACTCTGGGTATACAGTGCCCGCCGATGCCGGGGATAAGTCATCACACAGGTGCATTCACACCTGGAAGATGGAAGTCAGCTGGACGAGCGCGAGTCGCGAACTGGAATTCCAAGGCAGATACTGCCGTTTACTCGGGGATACCACCGCAGGTTCAATACAACCACCCCCGCCTAAATTTTTGGATTTGGCCGGAATGTTCCCTCTTTTCTTCTTGGATGAACTGCATATTTTTCCTCACCGGGAAGCCAATGGTCTTGGAGTGCAACTACCCCCTGGGTATACAGCAATGGGAATATGCCGATTTTGATGTCGATGAACTGGAAAGGCAACTTGTAGTTTTCCAACCTCCTAATATGGAGATAGTTGAATCTCCGGAAGGCGATTACGTCCGGGAGATCAAACCACCAACTCCCATAAAATGGCCATGTGTGTCATATATACATACCCCAGACCCATAGGCCCCTGGTCTATGGACCTGTGCCGACACGTTACCCAAGGCCTTTGAGCCCTGTACGCATTATCCATCCCAGGCACGTCTGCCGAAGGTGTGGCATTTTAATTTACCTCTCTTTTGGGCTACCGCCTGTTTTTCGAGGTATAAACGTCTGGGGATACCCCATCGTCAACACTGTCGCGCCGCACTGTGAAGCCTTCACAGCGTTATATGCCGCCAGTAAGAAGACACACAGCGTACAGCGCGCACACCGCAACAATAGCTTCAAACTTGATACTTTTTGGCCTTAAGGCCCAATAAGACTGCCAGAGAGCAAATACTCTGATTAAGGTGTTTTTGACAACCTCCCATTCTCCTCCTTTACCCTCCCCGCGAAAAAAGTGTTGACGCCGGCAGTTAGTTTTGTAAATAGGTCCTTCTCCCTGGTCAGGTATGACTGGCCAGGTGCCCCTACTTAAACACCCTACCCTACAATATTTTCTGATTATGGAATCAAGCCACCCTGCGTACCACAGGCACACCCAAATTGGGTGGATGGAGTTTTCAGGAATGGAAACCTGCCAGCCCCATTTTACAATGGGCTCTTTCACTTCCACCCCTTTGCCGCACAAGTAGGCACCGAATCAGCGGTTAACCCCTTTTGCGCATTTTTGTGCGCTTTAGCCTTTCCTTCAGTTTTTCCTTTTACCATTTGGCAGATAGGACGTCAGCAGCGATCTGCGGGCGACATATCACTCAGAACTATGTCCGAATCCAACATGGGCCTGGGACAGCATTTTCCATGATGAAAACCAGGCTCTAGCCTTGGGGAGACCACCAGGCGCGATATCAGTTCTGTGGTTCGCCACACAACAGCTCCTACAGAGTCTGAATTCTGAGTATATTCACAGAATTAGGATTGTGGCAGAGCTTAGCTACGTTCGTGGTCGCAATCACGCGTGATCACGTGATCTCTTCTCTGCAGGTGGTTTTCTTATTTTCACTTGATTTCAAGTTTTGATTTGTTCATTGGAGTTCCAAAAGGACAGCCAAATAACTTGGCCTTATTTCCAGCTCCAAAGGATCTTCCTTGTCTGCTTTGTGCTCTGCCTCTTTGGGAAATGGCTTACAACTTTTTTTCCTTTTATGTCATTTGATTTTTTCCTGTTACTCCAACTTTAGCTTTACGCATCAAATGGCGAAAGGGAGGATAAGGTGGGTCATACACTGGCACCCCAGCCCTCCCGCCGTTCCGCCTGCGGCAGCCGCCGGGCGGCCAGCTGCGTCCGCCACTGCCCCTGTACAGGAAAAGGAGGAGCTGGACGTGACGGCGATAGACTGGAGTGAGTCGTATGAGAAGTGTCCAACACTCGAAGAGGCGTGGCGGGCCATCAAGCGCGGCTGGTCACGGCCAGTCGGCTACCGCAAGGAGGCAGGCAAGCTGGTGGAGGACTCCGTCTGGTGCGTGCCGGATGCCTTGACCGAGCGGGCAATCCGAGAGCAGCACCAGGCTTAGGGACACGTTGGTGGTGAGCGCCTCCTCGATGAAACCACCCGGAACTTCCAGTTTGCGGTGCCTTCCCGAGCACGCGAGCTGGCTGGCAGGATTCTGGCAGTGTGCAAGATCTTCCAGGCGGCAGAGCACCCCATCAACCCCGCCAGCACCGCATCACGCCCACGCGTGCCGTCCCATGTGATGCGTTCGATGATAGTGGATCCGAACCAGATGCCGGATGTGGAGCTTGATAACGGCATGCTGGTATATATGTTCGCAGCATGCATCTATCGGCACGCCGGCTGGGCGATCGCGACCGTGCACCACACCCACGGGCTGACAGTGGAGGCGTTGGCTAACGCGATGGCGCAGTTAGGCAGTGGGCGCAGTTAGGCGTGCCAAGCTTAATCACGTCGGACCGAGGCCCTCACTTCGTGGGGGCCTGGTTGAGGACGACGTGTGCCAGGCTAGTGGTTCGCCGCGCCTTCTCTCAGGCGCACCACCATGAAGGCAATGCCCGGGCGGAGAATCCTCGGCGCGCAGATGCAGAACTGCCTGAGGACGTTGAAGGCGACATAGTGGCTGGCGTGCCCGGACGCTCTGCCGCAGAATTTCAAGCTGCTGCACGACGGTGCAGGGCCCAGCGGCCTGATCACCTTCCAGAAGATCTTCGGCCCCGAGCAGTGGTACGGTGGGTTGCCGTACCAGCCCCCCACGCGAGCCCAGTACCAAGTGGCCTTCTTCGAGCGCATACAGGACATCGATCGTCGTAGGACACCTTGGGCACCGCACGTTGCCCTTGTAGGGCCATGCCTTGCTCGCCGGCGGTGTTGTTCATCTTGTTTTTGGTACGTTGGGTTAGGAGGTCCCCCTTAGTGCCTTTTTTCGCCGGAGGGGGCTGATTCTTAAATTGCCCCTCGACACCCAGAAGAAATGAACTTCAACTCATCAAACTTTACAATTGAATTTGAAAGAGTTAAGTCAATTGAATTATCCGTATAGTGATCCTCGTGGAGAATATCAAATCAGAATTAGTTGACATATTCCAAACTTCAATGGAAAATGCAACTGCCAACACGAAGAAGAGCACCACTGATCAACAAGCACTGGCAGCCGCTATAATCGGACTACCTGACTTCGCGGTGCAACCGTGGCAATCCGTTGGCTGCCTCATCCCCAGCAGAAACAGTTTATGAAAACCCACACAGTGACAGCCACAGACTTTGGCAGACAGTGGTCAGAAGAACCCAAAGGACAAAAGAGCCAAGACAGCTGTCATGCCACCACTTAAAGGGCCAAGGAGGCTTTCATCCCAGTTACACCAATACCGTGTTCAAGCTGGGCCATGGATGGGAGAACAGCAATGGCCATGGAGGCCGATGGAACAAAAGCCAGGGGGGCCCATAATACCAAGGCCAGGGAAGCTGATTCCAGAAACAAAGGCAAGAACCCCCCCAACCATGTGTTCGTCACAAACCCTATCAGGGGTAAAGGATTGGCCCCCAGAGGCCCCCGAATATTTTAAATAGGCATGGTGTCGCAGACCAAAGAGAAGTCAATGAGGGCTGTCAAATTTGAAATAAAGCAAGGGGTGCCAACATCAAGAGAACCTATTGAGAAAGAAATATTATCAAGACAACTGGGCCAATCACCAACAATTTCAAGGTAACTGTAGCGATCGAATATCAGATGAGGAGAAACCCCGGAATCTAAAATGCCCTCCCCCAGCAGGTGGTTTCAATATGTCAAACCGGTGGCAGGACATTGATGATGCCGCAGAACGGGCTGTGGAGGACAAGGTGGCAACTCCGCCTCAAATTTCCTCTTCAGTGCCCATGGCAGGGGCGAGTCAAAACAAGAAGGAAACCCAAAAAGGGGCCCCTTCGGTATGTCATTTGACAACACCAACGACAAAGTGGAGGATCAGAGAGCGTGCCCCGCAGAGCATGCACACCCCCCAGCCACCTTTACAGAATGCCCAATCCTTAGGGGCATCAGGGGTGCAATGTGCAACACCTTCCAGACCCCAGAAAATCATCTAGTTTGGAAAATACACTCCATGGAGAAAAAATGGGGAGACACCCCTGTACCAGAGACTTCAGAAAAGTCTAAAATGGTAGAAAAAAAGCCCCCCCCCCCCAGCAACATGTCAGTTTATAAAAAATGGAATTCAACCGCCCTTGGTAAATCCCACAAAATTGTCCACCCACCCAAAACCCAAAGCCAACATGGACCTGAACCAGGCAGAAAAAATTCAGCTGGAGTACGAAAAAAATGGGTCAGTGAACGATTTTGGAATTTAGAAACCCAGTGCTTGATCCCATGGTTTTAAAATTTCAAAATTAGATGGGAGAACAACCAAACGGAGATTGATCAGCGAGAGCGATCTGCATAGACATTAATCAGCAGTTTAAAGTAAAAACTTTCAAGCAGGATCATATCCAACACATTTTTCCAGTTTTGGAAAAAGGTCACTCGGCAGCACAGGTAGACCTATTTTCATATTCCATTAAGTACACGCCATTTTTAAGGAATCAGGTAGGGCAGCACATCTGGGAATTTCAAACAGCCTGCTTCGGGCTCAATGTAATGCCCCAAATTTTCATGTCAGTAATGAAAACGTTCAAAAAACTGTGCAGAAAAAGGGGCATCCAGGTCTTTATTTACCTGGACGACATTTTGCTGGTGTCCCCCACCCAAACCATTTTACAAAATCACCCTAACACACTTGTCAAATATTTACTGAATTCTGGGTTCAAGATCAATGTGAAAAATTCCACCCTCCAGCCCACCCAATTGGTAACACATCTGGGTTTTCAACTGAACGACCAGGAAGGAAAGCTGCAGGTGCCCCCAAAAAAAGTCAAAACCTTAAAAAGGGATCTGGCAAGTACTGTGAAAAACAAGTTACATGTCAAAAAGGCAGTTTGCAGCAATTTTGGGCCAAATAGGATGCAACCTAATGGACCTACCGTTCTAAGGGTTTTCCCGGACACCCTGGCTAGTTTTTTGGAGGCAAAGTCCACAGACCACTGGGACTCAAAAGACCCGATTTTCCAGCAAATCAAGGCCCAATTTATCAAAATAAAAATTTTATTGGACACCTGGCGGGGCAGACCATTCCCCTAAAATGCATCCAGGTAGATACACTCAGACACAAGCACCCACAACGGGACATCCACACAGGAGAAATTCTGCAGAAATTTTGGGGAAAAAATCTCTTTTACATATAATTGTAAAGGAGCTCAATGCAGCTATCAGCACTGTGAAAAGTTTAAGCAACCCTGAGGAAACAGTTTCTTTGTCCGTAGACAACAACGCTCACCCCCCCCCCCAAACGTGGCAACCCTCTAGGCACCACGGGACGCCAAAAAGGCCACTCTGGGAGGGGGAGCACTTTGGGGGGGGAGGGTCAAATTTTGGCCTTCGGCGCCAAAGGCGCCGAAGGGAAAACGGCCACTTTGAGGGGGATAAACCAAATTTTGTCAAACCTTTTGGCCACTTTGGGAGGGGGGACACTTTGAGAGGGGTGAGGGTAGGTAATTTAGTATTACCTGACTAACGGTAGGGGGGAAGAAAGGACCCATTCAACCTAACGCTAAAACCCTTTTTCAAATGGTGCATGGAGCAGCAAATAAACCTCCAAGTCAGCTGGGTGCCTTCAAAAGAAAGGCTAGCAGATCCCACAAGCAGATGGTAAATAGAAAGGGAGGATTAATCTTTAGACCCCAACTTTATCGCTGGCTAAGACAGCATTTCCAAATTTCATACATTTGGAAACAGATTTTTTTGCCTCCCCAGGCAACAAAAATCTGCCCAATTTCGTGGCAAGATGGCCCCACTGGGAGGCCATAGCAGTCGACGCATTACAATGTCCGGACAACATGGAGGTTCTTTGGGCAAACCCCTCCTGGTCAATAATTGAAAAAATTTTGCCCAGGTTGAAAATGATTCCCCAGAACAAAGTTTTGATGGTCACCCCCTACTGGCATTTAACCACCTGGTGGCCGCAATTAGTAAAAGTGAAAGTTCTAGGGACCTACTGCCTGAAAATCACCCGCTGCAAGGAAATGTTCACCAACTGCAGGGGAGAACAAATCCCACCCCCCAGGTGGCACCTCCTTTGCATGATTTGCTGAAGTAAATATTGGAGGTGAAACAAATTAAGGTTAAAGCCATTAACAATTTCCTGGGGAGAAACTCTAGTCTAAAACGTTATCAGAGTGCTTGTGCACTTGTGTGGGTAATTTTGGGACACATGGGAGTGCCCCCCCCTGAAGCCACCACAGACCAAGTGGCTGACGCTTTAATACAATTATTACAACTTTCCAAGGTCCAAGCCCGTAATGAATACAGTGACTTGGGAGCAGTTTAGGTTTGGTACGTAGACCTGGTAGCAGTTTAGGTTTTCGATTCTTTTGACCGCAACCGGTGGAGCGCTTCCCTGCCAACAGGAGATTCAGGGCACTACAAGCCGTTTTCGGCCAAATCTGTAGGCAACGACACATCCTCTGACGGTTCGCAGTGTACGCTAATTCAAACCTCAGAGTTCGGGTCTCTGATTACTTTTCCCTCTTTTTTTGCACTTGTTTCACCACTTTTAATTTGATTCTACACTGGGTTTCTGTGTTTTTCCTGCAATGCAGAGCACAACACCAACTCCCATTGATTATGCAGCACTGATTGGTTCACTACGTGGACTTGAGCATGTGGCATCATTGACAAGCTCAAATGAGCATTCCCAACCCCGTAGGGGTACACAAGCATTGACTCATTCCACAGGTAATCCTCTTTCCCAGCGTGGTCACACATATCGGGGTCTGTGTCAAATAACCATCCCCCTGCCCAACGGGCTTCCCCACACCTATCGGTGTCTAGCTCTATAGAGCAATTCAATGCCTAACAGGAACAGCCCCTTTTGTTGGAAAGCCGATCAGCTAACAGCATTCCCCCCGGCGAGATCTTGCACTGGTGCGGATAGGCACATTTGACTCTGAGGCAGCTGCGCCAGGACAACTGTTTGTCGAGGGTCGGTTACAAACACCATATGTTTTCCACCCCCCCCCCTCCCAGCGCTTCCCCCAACAAATGCAATAGGAGAATTGCCAACACCGTGCGATACGGGTTCTTTTCCTGCATTTCCATGACTCCCGGATATACGTTTGACGTTACCCGCTTATGCAAGCCCTGAGATCCACGAGCAATGGTGTGGAAGAGTTGGGAAATATTTCCCTACATCCCATCGCCGTGATTCAGCACATAGTCGCAAATCTCCCAGTTGCCACCCGCTTTATGCGGCAAATCTCCTATGTCCAGAATTGTGTAGCAGAATGCGCTATGACGCCCAACAAGGTTTTGTATTTTGTAAAAACAACCAACAGGTTGTAGAAAACAAGCTGGATTACCTCTGGAGTAATGTGCGTGATGTTGGTGAATATTTCCAAAAGTATTGTCAATCCACCAATGTGGACCTAGCAACTTTGCGTCAAGGCTTGGAGACACATTTGCAGGCACATTTGCAAAAACACGTCCAAAAAATGAGTGAAGCCATGTGTGAAACACAATCTCGCAATGGTGCGATTTTCTCCAAAAATACAACATAGTATGGAAGCCTATCCCATCAATTGGAGTCCATTACAGAAATGTTTTCAGAATTGCAGCAAAAGTTGCATGAACCCCTCACAAAATCCCTATCTGCGCCTTTTTATCACATTGGAGCAACTCTCCACACTTGCTACTGTGTTTTTGAGGAAGCGCAACAGCGCATTTTCCAATTGCGCGGTGATTCCGTGATTTTTTCACTCTCTTTTGTCCAAGCGCATGAAAGTTTTGCCCCCCGCACCTTATGCGCAAAAATTGAAAAAAAGACTTTCTCTATTGGAGCAAAAATATTGCCATTGTGTTGATATTCCTGCTGAAAGTGCAAGTATTCATAACCAAATCGCGAATATTGCGAGTCGGCTTGCGAATTCGCAACAACAGTGGAAAAATGGCGCAATGGAAGTCCGAACCACAACCGCCGTTTTGCTGAACTGCAATGTTGCAGCCCGTGAACACGCACCTGATATTAGCGGTCTCAAGGCCACCATGACCAATTTGCACAAAAAGCTGCAACAGGACGTTGGTAACATTAAAGCCGCATTGGCTAAGGTGCATACCCGCTATGCGGCGGCAGATGGTAGGATCCTGGATGTCACAGGCATTCAAACCGCGATAGCCAATTTGCACAAACGCATGCAAAAATTAAGCACAAAAGTGCTTGAGGTGCAATCACACCTCCAGGCGCATTTCCATCGCCAACACCCACACCCACACCTGTACACTTGGAGCAGCTTTTCGCTGAAACGAAAACCTCCAAATCATGCAAAGATTTTGTGATAATCTGATGAACACCGAGAAAACAGTGAAGCGGGACGTCACAAAACTACAAATTGACAGTTGGCGGACCGGCCGCTGCAGTTTCCGTTTCCACTATTACAGCTGCTGTTGTATATAGCGAATTACACAGCGCGAATTCACAATTTCAGCATCAAACTAACGCAAACCGCTCTCTAACTGTTCTGATGTTTTTCACTGCAGGCTCCCTCTCTTTTACCTATGGTTTCAGTTCAAGATTGTGCCTGCTGAATCCAGACCAAGGTCAAATTACATCAATTTTCAAGGGAATTAAATGAAAGGCGCAGGAGCCAAGAAACGGCAAACGTTCAAGAAAGTCAAAAATCCCAAGGGCGGAGCAAGCAAAACTTCACCAAAGATTGGCTATCTGCTGGCGCAGGTGGAGCAGTACAAGCAAAAAAGGTGTTAGTGCAGGGGTACAAGAAGCCTATGGGAGGGCACCCAGGCGTTTTCCTAAACCTCCCCCACTGCCGGAAGGGACGCCAGGCCAGACTCCCCCCTCCAACCACTCCCCAAAAAGGAGAGCCTTCGGTCCCCAGAAAAAAATCCCACGCCGGAATGGGAGTATCCCGAACCTACCCCTCTCCCCAGAGCCCATCGCGCCTACCCCCAACCCCGCCGGTACCCCCTCACGGACCCCCGGGAGTGAACGCTGGGCAAAAACAAGATCGTTCGGGAGGCTTGACCTTACCGGGCTATCCGCACAGGTTTAAGTGTTGAAGGAACAGCCACTGCCTGAAAAAGTGCAAAGTCCACATTCGGACCAACCCACAAAGCCATCCCCACAATTGGATGTCATTCCCAGTGCGATGCACACTTTGGCGGTACGAGTATAGGAATTGGAAACCTGTGCATCTTCGCAGGATATCCAGTCGATTTCCGACTAGTTCCTGTTTTGGGATGAACTATCATCATACCGTAGGCAGATTAAGCGTTGGCAGGACAATTTGGGTCGTATAACTGACAATTGGCAGGGTGTTGACCATTTGAAGCAAAGTTTTCATGAGTTTGCAACCATTTTGGTCCAAATTAACATACAACTGCGTTCCACTCATCAAACCCCGGAAGCAGGAACACACTTGCCGCAACTTCCAGCTCATAAAAGCGCTATTCACACACCATTCCAAGAGTCCATAGACACATTGCCACCAAACCACGTTTCCACTCATGTGGTGGTTCCCCCAAATCGAAATCGCGAAACCCTTGTTCTACTTGTGGTTCTAAAGACCAACACTCATCCCCCGTTCCTGTTCTCCCCGCCCTGGCATTGGTCGTCGCGATTCCAATCGCGGTTCTGCCAATAGGCAACGCGTTATCCAAAGGTGTTTACCAATGGACGGTTTTACCAATGGATGTTCATAATGGCCCAGCAATGTTGCAGCACACGATCCAATGGGTCGTACAACATTTCCTCCACAGCCCCCTTACACAAGAAAATGGAGGGGGGTGGTTGATGCCCGTTACATGAATTACAAATGGATGGATGATGCAAACCCTTTACCCCAGCGGGAGGAGCCTTTGATTCGCTAAGGCAAAAATCGATTGATTTTCAACCATTGATTTGGTGGATTCTTTTCATCAAATCTTCCTCCATCCCGATTCAAGGCAAATAATCGCCAGCTACACCCCCCAACGTACCATGCAGTGAATGGTGGTTGTAATGAGTTGGGAAAACGGTGTGCAATATTGTCAATGAAATTTGGAAGCGACACTTGCCCCCGCACGAGAAATCGCCGATGGCTATCGACGATCTTCTCATTGGCACCCCCCAAGAAAATTTGGGAACGGAACAACTTTTGAGAAGGCACGATTCTGAAATTCGCACCATTTGGACTTCCTCGGTGAAAAAAAAAGATGGGTAGTCAGACTTTCGAAGTGCAAGTTCTTTGAAAAGGAGGTTGAGATTTTGGGCCATATTTTGAAAGACGGCCTAAGTAAATCTTCACCCAGCAAGTTCTTGGCCGTGGAAAAATGGGAGCTACCCCAAAATATTACCGGTCTTCGTGCACTTTCTGGTTTTTCTAACCATTATTATTCCTACATTGAAACATTTTGAGAGTTGGCTGCCCCTCTCCAAGACAAACTTCGGGTGGGTCGTGCGGAGGGAAAGGCGGATTACAAAGTCCCAGTCAAGTGGGACGATGACAGTAGGAAATAGTTTGAGGGAACTAAGAAAGCGTTGGTCGACCCCGACGGACCTTTTATTTTGAAGGTGGATGCATCGGGTAGGTCCATTGGTGCCGTGTTGGAACAACTTCCTGTTGGTGAGGTGGAGTTAAGTAAGGAAAAGGCCATGGAAGGGAAAACGGTTCCCAATGCGTTCATGTCACGGAAACTGACCCCCTCCCAAGAAAAAACTTGGGACATTATGTATAAGGAGGCATACGCGGTCGTATCCTCCCTTCAAAAATGGGCAGGGTGGATAGGCCTACAACCGGTCCTCGTTTTGACGGACCACAATGCCCTTGAGTCTTGGGTCACCGAGACTCTTGCGGACCCGGCGGGACCGTCAAGCCGAAGGGCACGGTGGCACCAAAAGCTTAACAAATTTTTGCTAAACGTAGCGTGTGTATCCGGTAAGCAACAGCTACCCGCAGATTGTATTGCAATGTGGGCTTACTCCGCATCACAAAGTTTTTGTGGATGTTTCCCGGCATGAGTCGGAGGATGATGAAAGGAAAATGGCTGAAATGTTGGAGAATGAGAAAACAATGGAAAGAGCTTGCATGGCTGTTCGCTTACACAAGAACGGTAAAGTTGTTGATTTTGATTTTTAAAGGCAGATTTGGTTGTTGTAAAAAATGGTCTCCCCTGTGGATGTCATGGGCAATGAAGTGGAGGAAGGCAGGGAGATGGAAAACTTTCCCGGGCAGCATTTTCTGCTTGATGACCTTGATGACCTTGAAAATCAAGGGGGGGGACGAAAACTTGATTAAGGAACCTGTGATGCACCGGGATTGGTCAACTTTGTATACACGGTGCGCGTACTTTAAGTGTATTTGGGAGGAGGTGCACAAACCGCATTCGAACAACTGGCGTTAAAATTTTCAAATTTTGGACAACCGGATATTTTTCCAAGGACTTTTGTGTGTACCCGCCGGTGTGATGGGACCTTTTGTCTGGGAGTACCACGCCCACGTGGGACAGTTGGTGGGGAAATGCTGTGGTTTGAAATGACAAAAAGTTTCATTTTTCACCCTTGGTGGGTGCAAAAAAAATTACTCTGTCCTTTTCAAAAACGTGGGAAATTTGTCAAGCGCACAGCCCCCGTGTTTTTTAACGCTTTTGCGTCCAATCATCATCCCGCCTTTTTTGGGGTCAAGTGTTTCGATCAACCTTTTTATCATGCCACGTGTTAAATTTGACGGGTAAGAATTTGATTGCATGGCAGTTTGTGCAGATCGCCTAAGTGGACAATATCAACACCGCACAGGAGAAATGGGTGTACGGCCAAGGTGGTGGATAAGGAAGTGTTTAATCTGTGGTTCGATTTATTTGGCTTGTCAACGGTCATCACGAGGGACCAAGGCCCTTAATTTTCAGGGGCATGGTGGTTGACGATGTGCGGTTGCATGGGAATACGTAGCGCAAAGGCGCAAGCGTATCACCATGAAGCTCACGGTAAGGCTGAGGTGCAATGAAAAGAATGCAAAGCATGGCTTCGGAAAGTTTGTGACGAGATGGACACAAATTAGTTAGAAATTTTGCCATCGGTGAGGAGGAAATTTCATAACATCCATGGGCCAAGTGTCTTATCCCCCTATGAAGTCGTTCTTGATCGGAACATGCCATTGGCCTGTTTTCCTGTTCCCATTCCCCGCGAAGCGGAGTAAGCTTCAGATGTTTTCAAAAGAATGTCCAAGTTGGAATTGGAAAATTGCTGAAAAACTGAACGCCTTCATTAGCAACGTTTTGAGGCTTTCAACTCTCAAAGCGCTGAAAAAGAAAATTTGGACATTGGGAAAAAGGTTTGGTATTTGCGTCCATCCAATTTTCCAAAGCCGTTGGTTTGGTTCTTGTGAGGTTAAACGATGTTTGGGTTAAGGTTCATACCAGATTTAGATGAAACCCGGTGGAATGCAAATCATGCAAATCACATAGTTGAAATTGAACGCAGAAGACAAATTTGTTGGAGAACCCCTACCTTTCAAAATTTACTAAAGTGAAACCGAGGATGTGGAAGCCACCACCGGTAAGTTTGTTGTGAAAAACACGTTTCACATAGAAAAGGTAAAAATGGACAATGGCCATTTCTTGTGAAATGGAAGTGTTGGGATGAGTCGGATAACACTTGGGAACCCATCGGTCATTTTTTCCATCGTTACGCCGGAGAATTTATCGTTCACGCGAAGGAGGCAAATTTAAAAATCGACCTCATGTCATATTTCAAATAGATAATTAGGGAGGGTTCCGTTTGAGGATTTGAGAGATTTTCTCCATTTCTCAGTTTTCTTTTTAGTTTTCTGAAGGCGCCAAGTTTCGGAGGGAATCTGTCCCGCGGGTTGCGCGTTCGCTTACCTTTTTGATCTGTTGACTTTTCGTACTCGTCTGCAGCGGGTAATATATCGAGAGACACAAAGAACTTTTGGGGGGTAGGGACCCTCGCCCGGGGGGGTGCGGGGGCTGCAACTTCCTTTTTCCGGCCCTGGTGGGCTCAGGCCAGGGCCTTTGTGAAATTGGGCCCCGTTTTCAAACATGCCAACAGGCGGTGAAGGGGGTGAGGTGTGCCCCACCTCACCCCCCCCTCCCGACCCGGGGTCCCTAGTTGCCCCGCGTAGGATCGTTTTTAGTTTCTATGGTTGTTGTTTTCCCATTTCTCAACTTTTGGTCCCAAGGGTGGACAAATACAAAACCAACCCACCTACTTGCAAGCAAACAGCAGAGGACAACACCAACCTGAGTTAGAGGGCAGGTGAGTACCTTTGAGTTAGGGAGACCTGCTGCTTGGGGTCGGAAAACAATGTTGGAAAGCAATGCCTTGGTTTCTTTGGAAAATTGAATTGTCCTTTTTGATTATTCAATTCTCAATTGACTTTTCTACTTCTGTGATTCTCAAGTGACTTTCTCACTGGAATTTGCTGGGTTCCAATTCAACTCGCGTGGCGGATGACTTGCTTTGGTGGTTCCTTCCTGGGGGTTTTGGGCACTTTTGGTGACATTTTTGGCTGCCGCCGCCAGCAGCAGCCGACACCTCCTCCCTTGCGACGATGGTGGAACCCATTTTTTTTTCTGCCCCCCCCCCACCAAGCAAAAAATGGGCGAGTGAAACTGTTCCATTTTTTTTTGTGAGGGCGAAAATTGTCTGTTTTTATTTAGTACGGGTCCTTTCACCGTTTTTTGAAAATCAGTGTTACGACTCAGACCCCTTCCCCAGCCACAATATCGGGCTCCTTGGGGTACTCTTAAAAATCAGGTCTTCGGGGAAGCCCCCCACTCCTTTCCTCCGACAACATGGGGAACGGGTCTTTGAACACGAAATCTGAAAACAACAACAAACAAAACTCTGGGCACTCCACCCCAAGGCCTAAGTTTCCACGCTGCCCCCTTGGTCAAAATTCTTTTCTTTTTTGCAGCTTTCATTGTGAGAGACTTCATTCAATTTCGACTTTTTTTTTAAAAAAACAAGGACTTTGGCCAACAGTGTCTCAGAAAATACATTGTGTGGGAAAAAGAAAACCAGAAACCTGGGCATTCCTTTCCTAATAGGGACAGAAAAGGTAATACGGTGAGTGTAAGAAAAAGCAAGCGGTGGGGCGCAAAGGTAAGACGGTTATATGGGGGAATAGTGTACAGATGGGTGTGCGGGTTCGTGTGCGCGTGCGGTTGTGTGCTTTGTCTGTATGCACGCTCACTTCCTTGTCATGCATTCCAACCGAAAATGACTGGGTTGATTTTTTTGAACAAAAAAAAGCACAGGGCTTCACTTTGGCCCTCAGCCACTATATCACAGGGCTTTTGTTGCCCATGTGGGCGGGTTTTTTTTGTTGGTCCACACCAGGACCTATGGACGGAGGAAGGGTCATCCCCCCCCCCCGAGTTCGGATGTCTCCAAGCTGTCTTCCATTGAAAAAAAATGCCTTTGACGAATGTCCATATGTCCATAATCCAAACCGAATAAAAAAAATGAGATTTTAAACACCCACTCGTTTTGTCGCCCACCAGAAAAATTATCAAAATCCCAGGTCTTTCCAACTCTTTGAATAAAAATCCTCCAGCAACAAAAAAAATCAAAAAAATCAAAAAATATGAGTACAACCCACAAATACATGGCCTACAAAAGCCCTCAACAAAATCCAATCGAGAATTTCAACCTGCCACATACAACAAACAACGTCCAACCGAGAGCAACCAACACAACAGAAGCAACATCCAGCAGCATACCGAGGGGCCAGGTCAATCCATCCCAACCCTGGGTCCAACAGATTCACTGGAGCCGTAAAACCAACAAATCCGGCTTACAAAGTAAAATTCACTGCCTCCCCCCCCCCCAGTCACATGGGGCGGTGGGGGTCAAATGACATGGCAAACTCAGAAATACCAGAAATTCAAACGCATTGTCTCAGCCGAGACAATTTTTTCTGCCCCCCCCAATAAAGGGCAGGGGGCAAAACCGGCTTCAACCTCCAAACTCCAAAAAAAATACAAACCTGGGCTGTAATGTCTCACCCGGCTGAAATCAAACTGAAATCCACCACCTGTAAACCCCTTCTTCACCCCTCCCCTACACCATCAACCAATGCAGGGAGGACAACGGGTTTAAAATTCCTGGCTGCAAAACCGGAATCCCCATCCGATGAAAAAAATCAGGAAAATCGAAATTTCATCAAACCCTGACACATCTGGGGTATGACCAAAACATTCAAGGTCACAATATGATGCATTCCTGTCCCCGCCCAAACGTCTCACAGGGGTATCCAAATTCTGTGGTCAAAAATTCCAACCGTGAATTACAAACTGATTTAAAACAGGGGTTAACACATCTCCCCCCCCCCAGCTGCCCGGGGAAGGAGAGTAAACATTCCAACCTATCAGAAACAAGAAAACTGACCGTTTCACCATGCGCACCATTTGCATCTGGGCTTTGCCCACGGTTTGGGCAATTGTGCCAAGCTCGGTGGAGGTCAGCCATTAAACTTCACAGCACTTGAATAATCCCCCAGCAATCCAAAATATCCACTTTCAGGATATCCATACTTCATTTAATGTCAATGACACCTGCTCCAGGTTACATTATAAGCCCAGTCTCCGAGGACATGCTGAAATTTTGATTTCAATCAAAATCCTTGATAATTGACTGTTTTGCTCCTTCTGTTGATTCTCCTTGCATCCTTGGCGATTGATTGCTTGCAAAACCTGCACGATAAGGCAACACACGCACGCACACACAAGATTAACATTGGCACACAAAGCAGATTTCTGAATTTCCACACTGAACCGAACTGAATATGCCACCAAACTCTGAACCAAAATGGCACTTAAAAATCTGACGTTTGATCCATCAAATGGGTCACAAGAAAATTGCTCCAACAAGCCTCAGACTGTAAAAAATTGTCCTCAGTAGTTTTGCATTGTGAGTCGTCCCCCACTTCTGTGTTTTTCTCCCACCCGAAAAAATGCCGCATATGGTAAAACCCACAGATCAACAGATTTTCACTGAAAACTGAACCAAATGATGATGACGGTGCCACTGATGGGGCCAAAAATGAACTTTCCTCGGGGGTGTATTTTCTTCCTGGGTTAGTACACCTTGGTTCCCACTTGGACTGAAAATTGAAAACTGTTTCCTGAGTCCTTAGATGGGTGGCCACAGGGGTCTTTGTTCCTTACCTGGGTCTAGCCCCACCCTCGGAACCCCTCTTTGCGCGCTTTCCAGAAACTTTTTGGTCATGAGTGGTCCATCAGAGGTCTCTCCTACCTCAGGATTTGGCAAAAACCTAGATTAAACCTCCACAGCCCAGCTGGGCTGCCACACTCGAAAACCACAATTAAAATGGACTGAAAAATAAAAAAAAATGTGCCGATTTTCCAACACATGTCCCTGTCAGGTGGTAAGGTTTCTCTCTGGAAAAAGTTTCCCGTGACAAAAGGGACCAGCAAAAATACAAACCAGAATTCCACATTTGTCCCCGTCTGGGGTGATGACACATGTCAACGCCGTGCCCCACCCCAAATGACATTTGGGACAACCGAAAACTCAAAACTCTGAAACTGAAAACCATTGATCTGGCTGCCTGAACACTAGGAGAAAATACCAAGTATCCTGGCTGGGCGTCTCCATTTCAGTGGAAAGCAACTGGGGAAAAAACATGCACCCCAGAAACCAGATTCAAAATGTTTGACCTGGCTGTTTTTCCATAAGCCAACTTCTGTAAACTGAAAATCCAGATTTTGTTTCCGACCTGATTGCACATCTGCCTCCAACGCCAGATCACCGTGAACAACATATCAAAAACAATCACAAAACAACCCACAGAAACATACTCGACACTGTGAAGTGCTGTGCTGTGCAAGTCAGTGGTCAGACCTGTGCTGGAAGAAAATCATCACAATCACTGATACGGTGGAAACCCACCCCAGCTGTTCCAGGGATTTAAATGCCAGTCCCAACCCCACCAATCTTGAAACCAACTTGAACAGAAAAATTGAAAGTTATTCCAACTGTTTTTGGCAGGTCCCCAGATTTTCTTCGTTTGTCTGAACTGTCTTCGCTGAGTGGCAAAATCTGAGTATTTTGCAGAAGACACTGATGACGGCTGTAAATTTGTGACATGTCCAGAATTAAGGTTCAAAGACACAAAGATTTCTGGGCTTGGCAATTTTTCACTGGGCTGCAACTTTCCAGCGATTTGCAGTTCCAACGTTTTTATTTGCTCGGTCAACCTTCAGATTCTACTTCTTCATTTCCCAACGAATCTGTCACCTCTTTCAGCCGTTTCGTCAGAGCCTCGCTCTCAACATTCAGGGACTGAATCTGGTAATCACCCACTTTGAGTTTCCTGTCAAATCCATTTATGTGTCCCGTCCCTCTGAGTGGCTGGGCTAACTTGACAAACCCTGCCACAATTTTTCAATGTCTGAAAGTCTGTGTGCCAAATCACTCAGATTGCAACGCAGTGACCTTAAAGGACCCCTTTGGGGGGTAAGGGGGCGGGTGGTCAGGACCAGGGTGTGCACGTAGAGCTGAGATCTTTGGGAAACCACCCCGGCCCGGCCGGGCCTGCGGCCCAGCGGCGC
>CAAHFI011460838.1:0-19169 GCA_900893395.1 Euglena gracilis
ACCTCATTTACCTCATTTACCTCATTTACCCTCATTTACCTCATTTACCTCATTTACTCATTTTACCTCATTTACCTCATTTACCTTCATTTACCTCATTTACCTCATTTACCTCATTTACCTCATTTTACCCATTTACCTCATTTACCTCATTTACCTCATTTACCTCATTTACCTCATTTACCATTTACCTCATTTACCTCATTTACCTTCATTTACCTCATTTACCTCATTTACCTCATTTACTCATACCTCATTTACTTCATTTACCTCATTTACCTCATTTACCTCATTTACCTCATTTACCTCATTTACCTCATTTACCTCATTTACCTCATTTACTCATTTACCATTTACCTCATTTACCTCATTTACCTCATTTACCTCATTTACCTCATTTACCTCTTTTACCTCGTTTGCCTCATTTACCTCATTTACCTCATTTACCTCATTTACCTCATTACCTCATTACCTCATTTACCTCATTTACCTCATTTACTCATTTACCTCATTTACCATTTACCTCATTTACCTCATTTACCTCATTTCCTCATTACCTCATTTACCTCATACTTTTACCTCTTTACCTCATTTACCTCATTTTACCTCATTTACCATTTAACCTCATTTACCTCATTTACCTCATTTACCTCATTTACCTCATTTACCTCATTTACCTCATTTAACCTCATTTACCTCATTTACGTCATTTACCTCATTTACCTCATTTACCTCATTTACCTCATTTACCTCATTTACCTCATTACCTCATTTACCTCATTTACCTCATTACCTCATTTACCTCATTTACCTCATTTACCTCATTCACCTCATTTACCTCATTTACCTCATTTACCTCATTTACCTCATTTACCTCATTTACCTCATTTACCTCATTTACCTCATTTACCTCATTTACCTCATTACCTCATTTACCATACTCATTTACCTCATTTACCTCATTTACCTCATTACTCATTTACCTCATTACCTCATTTACCTCATTTACCTCATTTACCTCATTTACCTCATTTACCTCATTTACCTCATTTACCTCATTTACCTTATTTACCTCATTTACCTCATTTACCTCATTTACCTCATTTACCTCATTTACCTCATTTACCTCATTTACCTCATTTACTCATTTACCTCATTTACCTCATTTACCTCATTTTACCTCATTTACCTCATTTACCTCATTTACCTCATTTACCCATTTACCTCATTTACCTCATTTACCTCATTTACCTCATTTACCTCATTTACCTCATTCACCTCTTTACCTCATTTACCTCATTTACCTCATTTACCTCATTTACCTCATTTACCTCATTTACCTCATTTACCTCATTTACCTCTTTACCTCATTTACCTCATTTACCTCATTTACCTCATTTACCTCATTTACCTCATTTACCTCATTTACCTCATTTACCTCATTTACCTCATTTACCTCATTTACCTCATTTACCTCATTTACCTCATTTACCTCATTTACCTCATTTACCTCATTTACCTCATTTACCTCATTTACCTCATTTACCTCATTTACCTCATTTACCTCATTTACCTCATTTACCTCATTTACCTTCATTTACTCATTTACCTCATTTACCTCATTTACCTCATTTACCTCATTTACCTCATTTACCTCATTTACCTCATTTACCTCATTTACCTCATTTACCTCATTTACCTCATTACCTCATTTACCTCATTTACCTCATTTACCTCATTTACCTCATTTACCTCATTTACCTCATTTACCTCATTTACCTCATTTACCTCATTTACCTCATTACCTCATTTACCTCATTTACCTCATTTACCTCATTTACCTCATTTACCTCATTTACCTCATTTACCTCATTTACCTCATTTACCTCATTTACCTCATTTACCTCATTTACCTCATTTACCTCATTTACCTCATTTACCTCATTTACCTCATTTACCTCATTTACCTCATTTACCTCATTTACCTCATTTACCTCATTTACCTCATTTACCTCATTTACCTCATTTACCTCATTTACCTCATTTACCTCATTTACCTCATTTACCTCATTTACCTCATTTACCTCATTTACCTCATTTACCTCATTTACCTCATTTACCTCATTTACCTCATTTACCTCATTTACCTCATTTACCTCATTTACCTCATTTACCTCATTTACCTCATTTACCTCATTTACCTCATTTACCTCATTTACCTCATTTACCTCATTTACCTCATTTACCTCATTTACCTCATTTACCTCATTTACCTCATTTACCTCATTTACCTCATTTACCTCATTTACCTCATTTACCTCATTTACCTCATTTACCTCATTTACCTCATTTACCTCATTTACCTCATTTACCTCATTTACCTCATTTACCTCATTTACCTCATTTACCTCATTTACCTCATTTACCTCATTTACCTCATTTACCTCATTTACCTCATTTACCTCATTTACCTCATTTACCTCATTTACCTCATTTACCTCATTTACCTCATTTACCTCATTTACCTCATTTACCTCATTTACCTCATTTACCTCATTTACCTCATTTACCTCATTTACCTCATTTACCTCATTTACCTCATTTACCTCATTTACCTCATTTACCTCATTTACCTCATTTACCTCATTTACCTCATTTACCTCATTTACCTCATTTACCTCATTTACCTCATTTACCTCATTTACCTCATTTACCTCATTTACCTCATTTACCTCATTTACCTCATTTACCTCATTTACCTCATTTACCTCATTTACCTCATTTACCTCATTTACCTCATTTACCTCATTTACCTCATTTACCTCATTTACCTCATTTACCTCATTTACCTCATTTACCTCATTTACCTCATTTACCTCATTTACCTCATTTACCTCATTTACCTCATTTACCTCATTTACCTCATTTACCTCATTTACCTCATTTACCTCATTTACCTCATTTACCTCATTTACCTCATTTACCTCATTTACCTCATTTACCTCATTTACCTCATTTACCTCATTTACCTCATTTACCTCATTTACCTCATTTACCTCATTTACCTCATTTACCTCATTTACCTCATTTACCTCATTTACCTCATTTACCTCATTTACCTCATTTACCTCATTTACCTCATTTACCTCATTTACCTCATTTACCTCATTTACCTCATTTACCTCATTTACCTCATTTACCTCATTTACCTCATTTACCTCATTTACCTCATTTACCTCATTTACCTCATTTACCTCATTTACCTCATTTACCTCATTTACCTCATTTACCTCATTTACCTCATTTACCTCATTTACCTCATTTACCTCATTTACCTCATTTACCTCATTTACCTCATTTACCTCATTTACCTCATTTACCTCATTTACCTCATTTACCTCATTTACCTCATTTACCTCATTTACCTCATTTACCTCATTTACCTCATTTACCTCATTTACCTCATTTACCTCATTTACCTCATTTACCTCATTTACCTCATTTACCTCATTTACCTCATTTACCTCATTTACCTCATTTACCTCATTTACCTCATTTACCTCATTTACCTCATTTACCTCATTTACCTCATTTACCTCATTTACCTCATTTACCTCATTTACCTCATTTACCTCATTTACCTCATTTACCTCATTTACCTCATTTACCTCATTTACCTCATTTACCTCATTTACCTCATTTACCTCATTTACCTCATTTACCTCATTTACCTCATTTACCTCATTTACCTCATTTACCTCATTTACCTCATTTACCTCATTTACCTCATTTACCTCATTTACCTCATTTACCTCATTTACCTCATTTACCTCATTTACCTCATTTACCTCATTTACCTCATTTACCTCATTTACCTCATTTACCTCATTTACCTCATTTACCTCATTTACCTCATTTACCTCATTTACCTCATTTACCTCATTTACCTCATTTACCTCATTTACCTCATTTACCTCATTTACCTCATTTACCTCATTTACCTCATTTACCTCATTTACCTCATTTACCTCATTTACCTCATTTACCTCATTTACCTCATTTACCTCATTTACCTCATTTACCTCATTTACCTCATTTACCTCATTTACCTCATTTACCTCATTTACCTCATTTACCTCATTTACCTCATTTACCTCATTTACCTCATTTACCTCATTTACCTCATTTACCTCATTTACCTCATTTACCTCATTTACCTCATTTACCTCATTTACCTCATTTACCTCATTTACCTCATTTACCTCATTTACCTCATTTACCTCATTTACCTCATTTACCTCATTTACCTCATTTACCTCATTTACCTCATTTACCTCATTTACCTCATTTACCTCATTTACCTCATTTACCTCATTTACCTCATTTACCTCATTTACCTCATTTACCTCATTTACCTCATTTACCTCATTTACCTCATTTACCTCATTTACCTCATTTACCTCATTTACCTCATTTACCTCATTTACCTCATTTACCTCATTTACCTCATTTACCTCATTTACCTCATTTACCTCATTTACCTCATTTACCTCATTTACCTCATTTACCTCATTTACCTCATTTACCTCATTTACCTCATTTACCTCATTTACCTCATTTACCTCATTTACCTCATTTACCTCATTTACCTCATTTACCTCATTTACCTCATTTACCTCATTTACCTCATTTACCTCATTTACCTCATTTACCTCATTTACCTCATTTACCTCATTTACCTCATTTACCTCATTTACCTCATTTACCTCATTTACCTCATTTACCTCATTTACCTCATTTACCTCATTTACCTCATTTACCTCATTTACCTCATTTACCTCATTTACCTCATTTACCTCATTTACCTCATTTACCTCATTTACCTCATTTACCTCATTTACCTCATTTACCTCATTTACCTCATTTACCTCATTTACCTCATTTACCTCATTTACCTCATTTACCTCATTTACCTCATTTACCTCATTTACCTCATTTACCTCATTTACCTCATTTACCTCATTTACCTCATTTACCTCATTTACCTCATTTACCTCATTTACCTCATTTACCTCATTTACCTCATTTACCTCATTTACCTCATTTACCTCATTTACCTCATTTACCTCATTTACCTCATTTACCTCATTTACCTCATTTACCTCATTTACCTCATTTACCTCATTTACCTCATTTACCTCATTTACCTCATTTACCTCATTTACCTCATTTACCTCATTTACCTCATTTACCTCATTTACCTCATTTACCTCATTTACCTCATTTACCTCATTTACCTCATTTACCTCATTTACCTCATTTACCTCATTTACCTCATTTACCTCATTTACCTCATTTACCTCATTTACCTCATTTACCTCATTTACCTCATTTACCTCATTTACCTCATTTACCTCATTTACCTCATTTACCTCATTTACCTCATTTACCTCATTTACCTCATTTACCTCATTTACCTCATTTACCTCATTTACCTCATTTACCTCATTTACCTCATTTACCTCATTTACCTCATTTACCTCATTTACCTCATTTACCTCATTTACCTCATTTACCTCATTTACCTCATTTACCTCATTTACCTCATTTACCTCATTTACCTCATTTACCTCATTTACCTCATTTACCTCATTTACCTCATTTACCTCATTTACCTCATTTACCTCATTTACCTCATTTACCTCATTTACCTCATTTACCTCATTTACCTCATTTACCTCATTTACCTCATTTACCTCATTTACCTCATTTACCTCATTTACCTCATTTACCTCATTTACCTCATTTACCTCATTTACCTCATTTACCTCATTTACCTCATTTACCTCATTTACCTCATTTACCTCATTTACCTCATTTACCTCATTTACCTCATTTACCTCATTTACCTCATTTACCTCATTTACCTCATTTACCTCATTTACCTCATTTACCTCATTTACCTCATTTACCTCATTTACCTCATTTACCTCATTTACCTCATTTACCTCATTTACCTCATTTACCTCATTTACCTCATTTACCTCATTTACCTCATTTACCTCATTTACCTCATTTACCTCATTTACCTCATTTACCTCATTTACCTCATTTACCTCATTTACCTCATTTACCTCATTTACCTCATTTACCTCATTTACCTCATTTACCTCATTTACCTCATTTACCTCATTTACCTCATTTACCTCATTTACCTCATTTACCTCATTTACCTCATTTACCTCATTTACCTCATTTACCTCATTTACCTCATTTACCTCATTTACCTCATTTACCTCATTTACCTCATTTACCTCATTTACCTCATTTACCTCATTTACCTCATTTACCTCATTTACCTCATTTACCTCATTTACCTCATTTACCTCATTTACCTCATTTACCTCATTTACCTCATTTACCTCATTTACCTCATTTACCTCATTTACCTCATTTACCTCATTTACCTCATTTACCTCATTTACCTCATTTACCTCATTTACCTCATTTACCTCATTTACCTCATTTACCTCATTTACCTCATTTACCTCATTTACCTCATTTACCTCATTTACCTCATTTACCTCATTTACCTCATTTACCTCATTTACCTCATTTACCTCATTTACCTCATTTACCTCATTTACCTCATTTACCTCATTTACCTCATTTACCTCATTTACCTCATTTACCTCATTTACCTCATTTACCTCATTTACCTCATTTACCTCATTTACCTCATTTACCTCATTTACCTCATTTACCTCATTTACCTCATTTACCTCATTTACCTCATTTACCTCATTTACCTCATTTACCTCATTTACCTCATTTACCTCATTTACCTCATTTACCTCATTTACCTCATTTACCTCATTTACCTCATTTACCTCATTTACCTCATTTACCTCATTTACCTCATTTACCTCATTTACCTCATTTACCTCATTTACCTCATTTACCTCATTTACCTCATTTACCTCATTTACCTCATTTACCTCATTTACCTCATTTACCTCATTTACCTCATTTACCTCATTTACCTCATTTACCTCATTTACCTCATTTACCTCATTTACCTCATTTACCTCATTTACCTCATTTACCTCATTTACCTCATTTACCTCATTTACCTCATTTACCTCATTTACCTCATTTACCTCATTTACCTCATTTACCTCATTTACCTCATTTACCTCATTTACCTCATTTACCTCATTTACCTCATTTACCTCATTTACCTCATTTACCTCATTTACCTCATTTACCTCATTTACCTCATTTACCTCATTTACCTCATTTACCTCATTTACCTCATTTACCTCATTTACCTCATTTACCTCATTTACCTCATTTACCTCATTTACCTCATTTACCTCATTTACCTCATTTACCTCATTTACCTCATTTACCTCATTTACCTCATTTACCTCATTTACCTCATTTACCTCATTTACCTCATTTACCTCATTTACCTCATTTACCTCATTTACCTCATTTACCTCATTTACCTCATTTACCTCATTTACCTCATTTACCTCATTTACCTCATTTACCTCATTTACCTCATTTACCTCATTTACCTCATTTACCTCATTTACCTCATTTACCTCATTTACCTCATTTACCTCATTTACCTCATTTACCTCATTTACCTCATTTACCTCATTTACCTCATTTACCTCATTTACCTCATTTACCTCATTTACCTCATTTACCTCATTTACCTCATTTACCTCATTTACCTCATTTACCTCATTTACCTCATTTACCTCATTTACCTCATTTACCTCATTTACCTCATTTACCTCATTTACCTCATTTACCTCATTTACCTCATTTACCTCATTTACCTCATTTACCTCATTTACCTCATTTACCTCATTTACCTCATTTACCTCATTTACCTCATTTACCTCATTTACCTCATTTACCTCATTTACCTCATTTACCTCATTTACCTCATTTACCTCATTTACCTCATTTACCTCATTTACCTCATTTACCTCATTTACCTCATTTACCTCATTTACCTCATTTACCTCATTTACCTCATTTACCTCATTTACCTCATTTACCTCATTTACCTCATTTACCTCATTTACCTCATTTACCTCATTTACCTCATTTACCTCATTTACCTCATTTACCTCATTTACCTCATTTACCTCATTTACCTCATTTACCTCATTTACCTCATTTACCTCATTTACCTCATTTACCTCATTTACCTCATTTACCTCATTTACCTCATTTACCTCATTTACCTCATTTACCTCATTTACCTCATTTACCTCATTTACCTCATTTACCTCATTTACCTCATTTACCTCATTTACCTCATTTACCTCATTTACCTCATTTACCTCATTTACCTCATTTACCTCATTTACCTCATTTACCTCATTTACCTCATTTACCTCATTTACCTCATTTACCTCATTTACCTCATTTACCTCATTTACCTCATTTACCTCATTTACCTCATTTACCTCATTTACCTCATTTACCTCATTTACCTCATTTACCTCATTTACCTCATTTACCTCATTTACCTCATTTACCTCATTTACCTCATTTACCTCATTTACCTCATTTACCTCATTTACCTCATTTACCTCATTTACCTCATTTACCTCATTTACCTCATTTACCTCATTTACCTCATTTACCTCATTTACCTCATTTACCTCATTTACCTCATTTACCTCATTTACCTCATTTACCTCATTTACCTCATTTACCTCATTTACCTCATTTACCTCATTTACCTCATTTACCTCATTTACCTCATTTACCTCATTTACCTCATTTACCTCATTTACCTCATTTACCTCATTTACCTCATTTACCTCATTTACCTCATTTACCTCATTTACCTCATTTACCTCATTTACCTCATTTACCTCATTTACCTCATTTACCTCATTTACCTCATTTACCTCATTTACCTCATTTACCTCATTTACCTCATTTACCTCATTTACCTCATTTACCTCATTTACCTCATTTACCTCATTTACCTCATTTACCTCATTTACCTCATTTACCTCATTTACCTCATTTACCTCATTTACCTCATTTACCTCATTTACCTCATTTACCTCATTTACCTCATTACCTCATTTACCTCATTTACCTCATTTACCTCATTTACCTCATTTACCTCATTTACCTCATTTACCTCATTTACCTCATTTACCTCATTTACCTCATTTACCTCATTACCTCATTTACCTCATTTTAACTCATTTACCTCATTTACTTCATTTACCTCATTTACTTCATTTACCTCATTTACCTCATTTACCTCATTTACCTCATTTACCTCTTACCTCATTTTACCTCATTTACCTCATTTACCTCTTACCTCACGTTTTAACCTCATTTACCTCATTTACCTCTTTTACCTCATTTACCTCATTACCTCATTTACCTCATTTACCTCGTTTACCTCTTTACCTCATTTACCTCATTTACCTCATTTACCTCATTTACCTCATTTATATCATTTACCTCATTACCTCATTTACCTCATTTACCTCATTACCTCATTTACTTCATTTACCTCACTTTACCTCATTTACCTCATTTACCTCATTTACCTCATTTACCTCATTTACCTTCATTTACCTCATTTACCTTTTTTACCCATTTACCTCATTTACCTCATTTACCTCATTTACCTCATTTACCTCATTTACCTCATTTACCTCATTACCTCATATTTATTACCTCATTTACCTCATTTTACTCTTTTACCTCATTTACCTCATTTACTTCATTTACCTCATTTACCAACATTACTCATTTACCTCATTTACCTCATTTTCCTTCATTTACCTCATTTACCTCATTTTACTCATTTACCTCATTTACCTCATTTACCTCATTTACCTCATTTACTCATTACCTCATTTACCTCATTTACCTCTTTACCTCATTTACCTCATTTACCTCATTTACCTCATTTACCTCATTTACTCATTTACCTCATTTACCACATTTACCTCATTTACCTCATTTACCTCATTTTCCTAATTTGCCTCATTTACCTCATTTACTTCATTTACCTCATTTACCTCATTTACCTATTTACCTCATTTACCTCATTTACCCCATTTACCTCATTTAACCTCATTTACCTCATTATACCTCATTTACCTCATTTACCTTTACCTCATTTACCGCATTTACCTCATTATACCTCATTTACCTCATTTACCTCATTTACCTCATTACCTCATTTACCTCATTTACCTCATTTACCCTCATTTACCTCATTTACTCATTTACCTCATTTACCTCATTTACCCATTTTACCTCATTTACCTCATTTACCTCATTTACCTCATTTACCTCATTTACCTTTACCTCATTTACCTCATTTACCTCATTTACCTCATTTACCTCATTTACCTCATTTACCTCATTTACCTCATTTACCTCATTTACTCATTTACCTCATTTACCTCTTTACCTCATTTACCTCATTTACCTCATTTACCTCATTTACCTCATTTACCTCATTTACCTCATTTACCTTCATTTACCTCATTTACCTCATTTACCTCATTTACTCATTTACTCATTTACCTCATTTACCTTTCATTTACCTCATTACCTCATTTACCTCATTTACCTCATTTACCTCTTTACTTTATTACCTCATTTACCTCATTTACCTCATTACCTCATTTAACCATTTACTCATTTACCTCATTTCCTCATTTACCTCATTTACCTCATTTACCTCATTTACCTCATTTACCTCATTTACCTCATTTACCATTTACCTCATTTACCTCATTTACCTCATTTTACCTCATTTACTCATTCCTCATTTACCTCATTTACCTCATTTACCTCATTTACCTCATTTACCTCATTTACCTCATTTTACCTCATTTACCTCATTTACCTCTAATTTACCATTTACCTCATTTACCTCATTTAACTCATTTACCTCATTTACCTCATTTACCATCATTTACCTCATTTACCTCATTTACCTCATTTACCTCATTTACCTCATTACCTCATTTACCTCATTTACCTCATTTACCTCATTTACCTCATTTACCTCATTTACCTCATTTACCTCATTTACCTCATTTACCTCATTTACCTCATTTACCTCATTTACCTCATTTACCTCATTTACCTCATTTACCTCATTTACCTCATTTACCTCATTTACCTCATTTACCTCATTTTCCTCATTTACCCCATTTACCTCATTACCTCATTTACCTCATTTACCTCATTTACCTCATTTACCTCATTTACTCATTACTCATTTACCTCATTTACCTCATTTACCTCATTTACCTCATTTACCTCATTTACCTCATTTACTCATTTACCTCATTTACCCTCATTTACCTCATTTACCTCATTTACCTCATTTACCTCATTTACCTCATTTACCTCATTTACCTCATTTACCTCATTTACCTCATTTACCTCATTTACCTCATTTACCTCATTTACCTCATTACCTCATTTACCTCATTTACCTCATTTACCTCATTTACCTCATTTACCTCATTTACCTCATTTACCCATTTACCTCATTTACCTTCATTTACCTCATTTACCTCCTTTAATTTATACCTCATTTACCTCATTACCTCATTTACCTCATTTACCTCATTTACCTCATTTACCTCATTTACCTCATTACCTCATTACCTCATTTACCTCATTTACCTCATTTACCTCATTTACCTCATTTACCTCCTTTACTTTATTACCTCATTTACCTCATTTACCTCATTACCTCATTTACCTTATTACCTCATTTACCTCATTTACCTCATTTACCTCATTTACCTCATTTACCTTTTACCTCATTTACCTCATTTACCTCATTTACCTCATTTACCTCATTTACCTCATTTACCTCTTTATTTATTACACTCATTTACCTCATTTACCTCATTTACCTCATTTAACTCATTTACCTCATTTACCTCATTTACCTCATTTACCTCATTTACCTCTCTTTACCTCATTTACCTCATTTACCTCATTTACTCATTTACCATCATTTACCTCATTTACCTCATTTACACTCATTTACCTATTTACTCATTTACCTCATTTACCTCATTTACCTCATTTACCTCATTTACCTCATTTACCTCATTTACCTCATTTAACCTCATTTACCTCATTTACCTCATTTACCTCATTTACCCACCTTCATTTACCTCATTTACCTCATTTACCTCATTTACCTCATTACCTCATTTACCTCATTTACCCTCATTTACTCATTACCTCATTTACCTCATTTACCTCATTTACCTCATTTACCTCATTACCTCATTTACCTCATTTACCTATTTACCTCATTTACCTCATTTTACCTCATTTACCTCATTTACCTCATTTACCTCATTTACCTCATTTACCTCATTTACCTCATTTACCTCATTTACCTCATTACCTCATTTACCTCATTTACCCTCATTTACCTCATTTACCTCATTTACCTCATTTACCTCATTTACCTCATTTACCTCATTTACCTCATTTACCTCATTTACCTCATTTACCTCATTTACCTCATTTACCTCATTTACCTCATTTACCTCATTTACCTCATTTACCTCATTTACCTCATTTACCTCAATTTACCATTTACCTCATTACCTCATTTACCTCATTTACCTCATTTACCTCATTTACCTCATTTACCTCATTTACCTCATTTACCTCATTTACCTCATTTACCTCATTTACCTCATTTACTCATTACCTCATTTACCTCATTTACCTCATTTACCTCATTACCTCATCTTCCTCATTTTACCTCATTTACCTCATTTACCTTATTTTCCTTTTATTTACCTCATTTACCTCATTTACCTCATTTACCTCATTTACCTCATTTACCTCATTTACCTCATTTACCTCATTTACCTCATTTACCTCATTTACCTCATTTACCTCATTTACCTCATTTACCTCATTTACCTCATTTACCTCATTTACCTCATTTTACCTCATTTAACTCATTTACCTCATTTACCTCATTTACCTCATTTACCTCATTTACCTCATTTACCTCATTTACCTCATTTACCTCATTTACCTCATTTACCTCATTTACCTCATTTACCTCATTTACCTCATTTACCTCATTTACTCATTTACCTCATTTACCTCATTTACCTCATTTACCTCATTTACCTCATTTACCTGCATTTACCTCATTCCTCATTTACCTCATTTACCTCATTTACCTCATTTACCTCATTACCTCATTTACCTCATTTACCTCATTTACCTCATTTACCTCATTTACCTCATTTACCTCATTTACCTCATTTAACCTCGTTTACCTCATTTACCTCATTTACCTCATTTACCTCATTTACCTCATTTACCTCATTTACCTCATTTACCTCATTTTACCTCATTTACCTCATTTACCTCATTTACCTCATTTACCTCATTTACCTCATTTACCTCATTTACCTCATTTACCTCATTTACCTCATTTACCTCATTTACCTCATTTACCTCATTTACCTCATTTACCTCATTTACCTCATTTACCTCATTTACCTTTTCTCATTTACCTCATTTACCTCATTTACCTCATTTACCTCATTTACCTCATTTACCTCATTACCTCATTTACCTCATTTACCTCATTTACCTCATTTACCTCATTTACCTCATTTACCTTCATTTACCTCATTTACCTCATTTACCTCATTTACCTCATTTACCTCATTTACCTCATTTACCTCATTTACCTCATTTACCTCATTTACCTCATTTACCTCATTTACCTCTTTACCTCATTTACCTCATTTACCTCATTTACCTCATTTACCTCATTTACCTCTTTATCATTTACCTCATTTACCTTCATTTACCTCATTTACCTCATTTACCTCATTACCACCTCATTTACCTCATTTACCTCATTTACCTCATTTACCTCATTTACCTCATTACCTCATTTACCTCATTACCTCATTTACCTCATTTACCTCATTTACCTCATTTACCTATTTACCTCATTTACCTCATTTACCTCATTTACCTCATTTACCTCATTTACCTCATTTACCTCATTTACCTCATTTACCTCATTTACCTCATTTACCTCATTTACCTCATTTACCTCATTACCTCATTTACCTCATTTACCTCATTTTACCTCATTTACCTCATTTACCTCATTTACCTCATTTACCTCATTTACCTCATTTACCTCATTTACCTCATTTACCTCATTTACCTCATTTACCTCATTTACCTCATTTACCTATTTACTCATTTACCTCATTTACCTCATTTACCTCATTTACCTCATTTACCTCATTTACCTCATTTACCTCATTTACCTCATTTACCTCATTTACCTCATTTACCTCATTTACTCATTTACCTCATTTACCTCATTTACCTCATTTACCTCATTACCTCATTTACCTCATTTACCTCATTTACCTCATTACCTCATTTACCTCATTTACCTCATTTACCTCATTTACCTCATTTACCTCATTTACCTCATTTACCTCATTTACCTCATTTACCTATTTACCTCATTTACCTCATTTACCTCATTTACCTCATTTACCTCATTTACCTCATTTACCTCATTTACCTCATTTACCTCATTTACCTCATTTACCTCATTTACCTCATTTACCTCATTTACCTCATTTACCTCATTTACCTCATTTACCTCATTTACCTCATTTACCTCATTTACCTCATTTACCTCATTTTACCTCATTTACCTCATTTACCTCATTTACCTCATTTACCTATTTACCTCATTTACCTCATTACCTCATTTACTCATTACCTCATTTACCTCATTTACCTCATTTACCTCATTTACCTCATTTACCTCATTTACCTCATTTACCCATTTACCTCATTTACTCATTTACCTCATTTACCTTATTACCTATTTACCTCATTTACCTCATTTACCTCATTTACCTCATTTACCTCATTTACCTTATTTACCTCATTTACCTCATTTACCTCATTTACCTCATTTACCTCATTTTACTCATTTACCTCATTTTACCTCATTTACCTCATTTACCTCATTTACCTCATTTACCTCATTTACCTTCATTACCTCATTTACCTCATTTACCTCATTTACCTCATTTACCTCATTTACCTCATTTACCTTCATTTACCTCATTTACCTTCATTTACCTCATTTACCTCATTTACCTCATTTACCTCATTTACCTCATTTACCTCATTTACCTCATTTACCTCATTTACCTCATTTACTCATTTACCTCATTTACCTCATTTACCTCATTTACCTCATTTACCTCATTTACCTCATTTTACCTCATTTACCTCATTTACCTCATTTACTCATTTACCTCATTTACCTCATTACCTCATTTACCTCATTTACCTCATTTACCTCATTTACTTCATTTACCTCATTTACCTCATTTACCTCATTTACCTCATTTACCTCATTTACCTCATTTACCTCATTTACCTCATTTACCTCATTTACCTCATTACCTCATTTACCTATTTACCTCATTTACCTCATTTACCTCATTTACCTCATTTACCTCATTTACCTCATTTACCTCATTTACCTCATTTACCTCATTTACCTCATTTACCTCATTTACCTCATTTACTCATTTACCTCATTTACCTCATTTTACCTCATTTACCTCATTTACCTCATTTACCTCATTTACCTCATTTACCTCATTTACCTCATTTACCTCATTTACCTCATTTACCTCATTTACCTATTTACCTCATTTACCTCATTTACCTCATTTACCTCATTTACCTCATTTACCTCATTTACCTCATTTACCTCATTTACCTCATTTACCTCATTTACCTCATTTACCTCATTTACCTCATTTACCTCATTTACCTCATTTACCTCATTTACCTCATTTACCTCATTTACCTCATTTACCTCATTTACCTCATTTACCTCATTACCTCATTACCTCATTTACCTCATTTACCTCATTTACCTCATTTACCTCATTTACCTCATTTACCTCATTTACCTCATTTACCTCATTTACCTCATTTTACCTCATTTACTTCATTTACCTCATTTACCTCATTTACCTAATTTACCTCATTTTCTTACCTCATTTACCTCATTTACCTCATTTACCTCATTTACCTCATTTACCTCATTTACCTCATTTACCTCATTTACCTCATTTACCTCATTTACCTCATTACCTCATTTACTCATTTACCTCATTTACCTCATTTACCTCATTTACCTCATTTACCTCATTTACCTCATTTACCTCATTTACCTCATTTACCTCATTTACCTTCATTTACCTCATTTACCTCATTTACCTCATTTACCTCATTTACCTCATTTACCTCATTTACTCATTTACCTCATTTACCTCATTTACCTCATTTACCTCATTTACCTCATTTACTCATTTACCTCATTTACCTCATTTACCTCATTTACCTCATTTACCTCATTTACCTCATTTACCCCATTTACCTCATTTACCTCATTACCTCATTTACCTCATTTACCTCATTTACCTCATTTACTCATTTACTCATTTACCTCATTTACTCATTTACCTCATTTACCTCATTTACCTCATTTACCTCATTTACCTCATTTACCTCATTTTACTATCATACCTCATTTACCTCATTTACCTCATTTACCTCATTTACCTCATTTACCTCATTTACCTCATTTACCTCATTTACCTCATTTACCTCATTTACCTCATTTTACCTCATTTACCTCATTTACCTCATTTACCTCATTTACCTCATTTACCTCATTTACCTCATTTACCTCATTTACCTCATTTACCTCATTTTACCTCATTTACCTCATTTACCTCATTTACCTCATTTACCTCATTTACCTCATTTACCTCATTTACCTCATTTACCTCATTTACCTCATTTACCTCATTTACCTAATTTACCTCATTTACCTCATTTACTCATTTACCTCATTTACCTCATTTACCTCATTTACCTCATTTACCTCATTTACCTCATTTACCTCATTTACCTCATTTACCTCATTTACCTCATTTACCTCATTTACCTCATTTACCTCATTTTACCTCATTTACCTCATTTACTCATTTACCTCATTTACCTCATTTACCTCATTTACCTCATTTACCTCATTTACCTCATTTACCTCATTTACCTCATTTACCTCATTTACCTCATTTACCTCATTACCTCATTTACCTCATTTACCTCATTTACCTCATTTACCTCATTTACCTTCATTTACTTCATTTACCTCATTTACCTATTTACCTATTTACCTCATTTACCTCATTTACCTCATTTACCTCATTTACTCATTTACCTCATTTACCTCATTTACCTCATTTACCTCATTTACCTCATTTACCTCATTTACCTCATTTACCTCATTTACCTCATTTACCTCATTTACTCATTTCCTCATTTACCTCATTTACCTATTTACCTCATTTACCTCATTTACCTCATTTACCTTCATTTACCTCATTTACCTCATTTACCTCATTTACCTCATTTACCTCATTTACCTCATTTACCTCATTTACCTCATTTACCTCATTTACCTCATTTACCTCATTTACCTCATTTACCTCATTTACCTCATTTACCTCATTTACCTCATTTACCTCATTTACCTCATTTACCTCATTTACCTCATTTACCTCATTTACCTCATTTACCTCATTTACCTCATTTACCTCATTTTACCTCATTTACCTCATTTACCTCATTTACCTCATTTACCTCCATTTTTTTTACCTTTTACCTCATTTACCTCATTTACCTCATTTTAGCTCATTTACCTCATTTACCTCATTTACCTCATTTACCTCATTTACCTCATTTACCTCATTTACCTCATTAACCTCATTTACCTCATTTACCTCATTTACCTCATTTACCTCATTTACCTCATTTACCTCATTTACCTCATTTACCTCATTTACCTCATTTACCTCATTTACCTCATTACCTCATTTACCTCATTTACCTCATTTACCTCATTACCTCATTTACCTCATTTACCTCATTTACCTCATTTACCTCATTTACCTCATTTACCTCATTTACCTCATTTACCTCATTTACCTCATTTACCTCATTTACCTCATTTACCTCATTTACCTCATTTACCTCATTTACCTCATTTACCTCATTTACCTCATTTTACCTCATTACCTCATTTATCATTTACCTCTTTACCTCATTTACCTAATTTACTCATTTACCTCATTTACCCTCATTTACCTCATTTCCTCATTTACCTCATTTACCTCATTTACCTCATTTACCTCATTTACCTCATTTACCTCATTTACCTCATTTTACCTCATTTACCTCATTTACCTCATTTACCTCATTTACTCATTTACCTCATTTCCTCATTTACCTCATTTACCTCATTTACCTCATTTACCTCATTTACCTCATTTACCTCATTTACCATTTACCTCATTTACCTCATTTACCTCATTTACCTCACATTTACCTCATTTACCTCATTTACCTCATTTACCTCATTTACCTCATTACCTCATTTACCTCATTTACCTTCATTACCTCATTTACCTCATTTACCTCATTTACCTCATTTACCTCATTTACCTCATTTACCCCATTTACCTTCATTTACCTCATTTACCTCATTTACCTCATTTACCTCATTTACTCATTTACCTCATATATCTCATTTACCTCATTTACTTCATTTACCTCATTTACCTCATTTACCTCATTTACCTCTTTGCCTCATTTACCCATTTAACCTCATATACCTTCATTTACCTCATTTACCTCATTTACCTCATTTACCTCATTTACCTCATTACCTCATTTACCTCATTTACCTCATTTACCTCATTACTCATTTACCTCATACCTCATTTACCTCATTACCTCATTTACCTCATTTACCTTTACCTCATTTACCTCATTTACCTCATTTACCTCATTACCCCATTACCTCATTTACCTCATTTACCTCATTTACCTCATTTACCTCATTTACCTCATTTACCTCATTTACCTCATTTACCTCATTTACCTTCATTTACCTCATTTACCTCATTTACCTCGCATTTACCTCATTTACCTCATTTACCTCATTTACCTCATTT
>CAAHFI011463062.1:0-14804 GCA_900893395.1 Euglena gracilis
AGACACCTCGGGCTCCGCACTTTGCCATTGTGAGGCCATGCCTTGCTCGCCGGCGGTTTGTTGTGATTGTTTTGGTGCGCTGGGTTAGGAGGTCCCGCTTAGTGCCTTTTTTCGCCGGAGTTGGCTGATTCTTAACTTGCCCTTCGACACCCAGAAGAAAGGAACAGAGTTCACGAACGAGGAAGAACTGAGAAAAGAAGTCAATATCAATTCAATATCCAGAAGAACACGAACCAGACGAAAATCAATTGAGAATTCAATTGTCAAATTTCAATTTCGACTTCGATGAGCAATGCAGTGGAGAAGAAATTGGAATTATATGGCCACGGACGTCCTGGAGGAGTGGCCGCAGCAGCTGGAGACCTTGGAGATGCGGTCAACACGTGGCAAACCGTGGCCGTTCTTCCCACCCAGCCCCCCCCCAGAAATTTCACAGCCCAAAACCCCCCCAGTGACGGCCACGGTCCTTGGACCACTGTGGCCAGAAGGCCCAGAAGACAGAAGCCAGCCCCAGCCCTTGGTGGGCAAAGACTGGGCCATGGGGGCCCAAAATGCTTCACAATTGGACAATCAAAGCCCACACATCAGGGGCATCTCCCCCAAAGGCGCCCAGCAACCTGGGCACAAATTGGCCAGAAGATGGGGAGATGGAATCAAGGCCAAGGAGGTCAACACCACAGGGGCCATGGGGGCCAGTTTCACAAGCAAATCCCCTCAGGAAGGGGCAGAAAAGGTCTGTCCAACCCCCCCAATTCATCTATCACAACAGCCCCTCTCAAGGGGACAAGGGGGGCCACAGCAGCCCCCCCAGATTTCCAATGGGGTTGGAGGCCAAGAAGAAATCAAGGCCTGGAAGACCACAAGATGGATTATGGAAAAAATTTATACATGGAAACCTTGGAGACCAGCAGGGTGGACCCACAGTGGCCACCAAGAAGCTAAGGAACCAGCAGGGTGGACCCACAGTGGCCACCAAGAAGCTAAGGATGCTGCTGGAGAAATCCCCCGAGGGACCCACAGTGGCCCTCTGCCAACAATGGGGGATAAAGGGACCCACAGTGGCCCTTTCAATGACCCAGCCCCAGGAGGAAAAGGGACCCACAGTGGCCCTTTTGGAGGGAGGGGCAGAAACCCCTCCAACATTTATTTCTCAATTCCCGATCAATCAATCAAGGGGGGGACCCACAGAGGCCCCCCTATGGTATGTCAACCAACCACATCAACATGGAGAAGACCAGATAGGCCAAACAGGGGCATTAAGCCCTATGGTATGTCTTCCAACAACAAGATCATCCAGAGAGGTGAGCAGAGAGGGAGAGAGTGCATGCACATCCCCCAGAAAAAATTTCCTTTTACAAGGGCCCAAGCCCTAGGGGACCTAGGGGTGCAATGTCCAACACCCCCAGCCCAGCCCCCCCAGAATCATCTTACCCAGAAAATAAATTCAATGGAGGAAATATGGGGAGACACCCCCCTCCATCAAAGGTTGCAAAAAAGCCTAAAATGTCCAACATCTCCAGCCCAGCCCCCCAAAATCATCTTATCCAGGAAATAAATTCCATGGAAGAAAAATGGGGAGACACCCCCCTCCATCAAAGGCTGCAAAAAAGCTTGAAATGGTGGGCAAAAAATGCCCCCCCAACAACATGTCAACTCATCAGGGATGGCATTCAACCCCCCTGGGTCAGCCCACCAAAATTGTCCACCCACCCAAAAATCAGGGCAAATTTGAACTTACCCCAAGCAGAAAAAATACTGCTGGATTACGAAAAATCTGGATCCATAAAGAGGGTGAGGGATTCAACCACCCAGCACCTGATCCCCTGGTTTCTGATTTCAAAACCAGAGGGGGGCAGACAAAATGGAGATTAATAAGCGATTGCAGGGAAATAAATCAAAGGTTCCAAGTGAAACCTTTCAAGCTGGATCACATCCAGCACATTTTTCCAGTTTTGGAAAAAGGCCACTGGGCAGCAAAAATAGACCTGAAGGATGCCTATTTTCATATTCCAGTAAGTCCAGGCCTAAGGCCATTTTTAAGGCATCAGGTGGGGGGGCAGACCTGGGAATTCCAGGCAGGCTGTTTTGGCCTGAATGTAATGCCCCAAATTTTCATGTCAGTAATGAAGACATTCGAAAAACTGTGGAGGAAAAGGGGCATCCAGGTATTTATTTACCTGGACGACATTTTACTGGTGGCCCCAACACAAATCATCTTACAAAATCACCTGAACACAGTGGTCAGGGATTTAATCAAATCAGGATTCAAAATCAATGTGAAAAAGTCCACCCTGCAGCCCACCCAAATCGTCAATCATCTTGGATTTCAGCTAAACTTCCAAGAGGGAAAATTACAGGTGCCCCCCAGAAAATAAAAACAGTAAAAAAGGAGCTGGGAAAAATGGTGAAAAAAGATTACATGTCAAAAAGGCAACTGGCTGCCATTTTGGGCCAAATCAGATGCAATCTAATGGCCCTGCCCTTTCTAAGGGCCTTTACGGATGCCCTGGCAAATTTTTTGGTGGAAAATTCCACAGCCCCCTGGGACTCAAAACATCCCATTTCCCAAAGAATAAAGGACCAATTAAAGGAAATAAAAATTCTGCTGGACACCTGGGGGGCAGACCCTTCCCCCAAAATGCAACCAGGGAGTTGCACTCAGACAGCAGTACCCATGCCTGGGGGGGGCTGGACATTCGAACAGGCAAAATTGTGCAAGAATTTTGGAGGGAAAACTCCATTTTGCACATAAATGTCAAAGAATTAAGTGCAGCAATAAGCACAGTACAAAGCCTCAGCCAGCCAGGGGAAACTGTGTCCCTATCCGTGGACAATCAAGTAATTTACTATTACTTAACAAAAGGGGGGGGCAGAAAGGACCCTTTCAATTCCATGCTAAGACCCTTCTTCAAATGGTGCATGGAACACAACATAAACCTGCAAGTAAAGTGGGTCCCCTCCAAAGACTGCCTGGCAGACCCCATAAGCAGGTGGGAAATGGACAGGGGGGATTACTCACTGGACCCCCAACTTTTTCAGTGGCTGAGGCAGCAGTTCAAAAATTACATCAGCCTAAAAACAGACCTTTTTGCCTCACCAGGCAACAAAAAACTGCCACAATTTGTGGCCAGGTGGCCCCACTGGGGAGCCACAGCAGTGGATGCATTACAATGTCCACTGGACAACATGGGGGATCTTTATGCAAACCCCCCCTGGTCTGTAATCCAAAAATTTCTCCCCAGATTAAAAATGTTTCCACAGGCCAAAGTTTTGATGGTCACCCCCTACTGGGATTCAGCCACATGGTGGCCCCAGTTAATAAAAATGAAAGTTCCAGGGACCCCCTGCCTGAAAATCACCCCCTACATGGGTATGTTCACCAATTGCAGGGGGAAAAAATGCCACCCCCCAGGTGGCCCCTCCTTTGCATGATTTGCTCAGGCAAATTTTGGAGGGGAAACAAATACAAAATTCAACCATTACAGATTTCCTGGGAAGAAACCCCAGTTTGAAAAGGTACCAAAGTGCCTTTACGCTTTTATGGGTATTTGGAAAAATGGGGGTACCCCCCCTGAAGCCACCACTGACCAAGTGGTTGACGCTTTAATTCAACTGTTCCAATTTTCAAAGGCCCAAGCACGCAATGCATACAGTGCTATGCTATTGATCCCTGGCTTTGGGGCCTGAGGTTCCATGCCATGTTGGCACCTTACAAAAGGCTTTGGAACCAAAACCTGGAGAAATATGGTGCATTCTGGGATCCCCTCCCAATCCTCCTGGGGCTGGCACAGTCCCCCCTGCCCTCTGATATATGTACATTGCGTACACAACTCATTTTCTGTTCACGAATCCTCTGTTTATACAGAAGTTCTGATTTGGCACAGGTCCAAAGAACCACCAGTGTGTTGGGGGGGCACCCTACATCAAAATTAAACGTAAAGGTCAAAAACTCCACAAGTGGGAGCGAGTTGTCTCCATTCCCCAGTGCCCCCAAATCAGCCCTTTCATTTAATGTGTCTTATGTGGCAGCAACACGTTTCTTTATGAAACCTGGGGGCCCCCTTTTAATTACGTTAAAACCCCCCTACAAAGCCATTAAGGCAGATACCATTGCTTCTATCACCAAAGACTTTTTGACCAAACAGGGGGTACCCCCCAGGTTTGGGGACCCCACTCCACCAGAGGGGCAGGGGTTGGTTTGCTAAAAAAATTGGGCCTTTCTGCCCAAGAAGTTTGTGAAATTGGTCAATGGAAGGGGGTGGAGGCTTTCACAGCCCATTATCAAAGACTTGGTGCCCAAGGTTCTTTGGAGGATGCCCTGGCCCCCCTTTTTTCAGTGCACAATCTGGCCTCACAATGGCAAAGTGCGGAGCCCGAGGTGTCTCGTACTCCCTCGAGGCAGACCGAGAAGGGAGGAAGGGACACCGAGGGCGAAGCACAAAGACATTGTGAGCCCGACCCCCCCACCCATATAAGAAAATTTGTCTTCAAACGCCCTCGATCAGAAGATGGGGGCCAGGGGGGGGAGGTGGGGGGGACCCCCCAGGCAAAGAAACAGCGCCACGGTCGCCACGTCGGAGACAATGCAGCCAACTCCGGCGAGGCGGCACTAAGCGGGACCTCCTAACCCAGCGCACCAAAACAATCACAACAAACCGCCGGCGAGCAAGGCATGGCCTCACAATGTCTTTGTGCTTCGCCCTCGGTGTCCCTTCCTCCCTTCTCGGTCTGCCTCGAGGGAGTACGACACCTCGGGCTCCGCACTTCCCCCAAGTGAGGTCGACTGTGCACCCCCGGGGGGGGGGCGGCTCCACCAAAAAATTTTAATCGTAAGGCTTGCTCCAAGTTTTCTTGGGCACCCAACTTTTGATAGTGTGAGCAAAAGGCTTCCACTTTTCCACTGACCAATTTCACAAACCAACTCTGAGCTCAAACCCAACTTTTTCATCATGTTGACTCCTGCCCCCCTGGTGGAGTGGGGGCCCCAAATACGGGAATCAATCCCAAATTCTTCTAAGGCATTTTTTGTTAAAGATGCAATGGTGTCTGCCTTGATGCCCCTGAAGGGGGGTTGGAGGGTCAAAACAACAGGCCCCCCTGGGGGGCAATGGTCCTTTGTGAGGGCCACATACTCCTTTAGAAGGTGAAAAGGAGAAATTTGGGGAATTTCTGGCAAGGAAACCATTCTCTCCATTTTGCCATTTTTTGACCCTTTCTCCTAATTTTTACATAAGGAGTGAGCCAAGTAAACTTGCACAACGTTTCATTTCTGATAAATCTGAAGATCTGAGCAACATTAGAAGGCGACACACAAGAATGAGTTGTAAACGTAAGTGTGACAGGTTGTTTCTCAGTGCATCAAATGGAACTGCTGCCAGATGCCTCAGCAGAGGCCATGGATCCCAGAAAGCACCATATTTTTGGACATTCTTATTCCACGCTTTTTTATATGGTGTCAGCAGGGGGTGAAACCTCAATTTTTCCCCAACCCCTGGCAAAAGTAAGACACCTGAGTAGGCATTTCTGGCCTGTGCAGGGGAAAATCTGAACAATTGTACCACAGCATCTGCAATTTCATCAGATGATGCTTGGTGGGGGGGGACCCCCCCTGTTGAAGAATGTTCCAGAGATGCGTAAAGCCACTCTGGTATCTTCTCAGACTGGGATTTCTCCTTATAAAATCATCAATGGATGAAGATTGAATTTTTCTCCCCTGTAAAATTGACCTGAGCAGATCAGGCAGAGGAGGGGCCACCTGGGGGGTGGCATTTTTTCTCCCCAACAGTTTTGGAACATTCCTGGGTAAGGGTTCACCTTGACACATGGTGTGTGTGGGGCCTTCAGCTTTATTAATAGGGGCCACCATGGTGCTGAAGCCCAAAAGGGGACCACCATCAAAACTTTTGCTTTGGGAAAAAGCTGCAGCCTGGCCAGGAGTTTTTGAATGATGGACCAGGGGGGTTGGCATAGAGCCCCCCCAGGTTTTCCAGTGAACACTGCAGGGCATCTGTTGCCTTGGCCTCCCAATGGGGCCACCTGGACACAAAATCTGCTAGCTTTTTGTTTCCTGGGGAGGCAAAAAGGTCTGTCTGGAGGGTGATGAAGGGCTGAAAATTTTTTACCAGATGCTGAAATAATCTTTTGTCCAGGGAGTAATCCCCCCTGTCTTGTCCCCACCTGCTGAGGGGGTCTGCCAGGCATTGGCTGGAGGGAACCCATTTTACCTCCAGGGTGACATTGTTTTTGATCAGCCAGTGGAAGAAGGCTGCAAAATTTTGTTGAAGGGGTTTTTTCTCCCCCCCCCTTTGCTTAAGTAATAAAAGATTACCTGATTGTCTACACACAGACAAACTCTGTCGTTTGCTTTTGCTCTGACTGTGTTTGTGGCAGCCAGGAGTTCTTTTACATTTATGTGGAGGGATTGTTTTTCCCTCCAGTACTCCTGGATGAACTGGCCTGATGTGGGGTCCAGCCCCCCCCAGCCCAGAGTGCTGCTGTCTGAGTGCAAGAGTTTTGTGTGTTTTTGCACAAATGGTCTTCCTGACCAATTTCCCAGCAAATCTTTTACATTTTTCAGTTCCTCTTTTATGTCCTGGGAGATGGGGTGAGATGACCCCCAAAGGTCCTGGGAATGCTCTACCAGAAAATTGGAGAGCATTGTGGTGAAGGCCCTTAAAAAGGGCAGGGCCAGCAGATTTGCCCTGATTTTTCCTAAAATGGCAGCCACCTGCCTTTTTGACATGATGTTTTTTGTAATGAACTTTCCTAGCTCTTTTCTGACCCCTTTTGTCTTTTGAGGGGAGAGTTGCAACTTTCCTTCCTGAAAGTTGATGAGAAACCCCAAATGGGGAACCAACTGGCTTGGCTGCAGCAGACTTTTCTTGAGATTGATTTTGAACCCACTGGCCATTAAATCCTCCACCACCAGGCTGAGATGTTTTGTTAAGGTGGCTGGGCTGGGGGCTGTAATGAGGATGTCGTCTAGATAGACATACACCTGAATTCCCCTTTGATGCCATCTTTTTTCGAATGCACCCATGAGGCCCTGAAAAACCTGGGGCATGATGTTTAGCCCAAAGGGGGCTGCCTGATACTCCCAGACCTGGTCCCCCACCCTGTGCCTTAGATAAGGCTTTAAGGTGTCGTGCAGGGGAACATGAAAATAGGCATCTTTTAAATCGATTTTTGCCCCCCAGTGACCCTTTTGGAGAAGGGGGTAGATGCCTTGCATGTGATCCAGGGTAAACTTTTTTACCTGGAAGAATGCATTTATTTCCCTGCAATCTGAAATAAACCTCCATTTTGTTTCCCCTGAGGGTTCCTCTTTTGAAATGAGGAACCAAGGAAGCAGATGGGCTGTGCCATCTGATTCCACCTTTTTTACAGCCCCAGATTTTTGATAATCTTCCAAATCTTTTGGGCCTGCTCCAAGTTTGAACCCTGTCTGCCTGTCACAGACAGGGTGGGTGGATGATGCCACTGGGGGGTGATCCCCTCCCTGATTAACTTGACATGGTGTGGGCTGGCATGTTTTTCCCACCAGGGTAGGCAGAGCTTCAATCTCTGGGGTAGGGGTGTGTCCCCCCAGGCCACTTCTGCCAGAAGCACCCTGTCCTCCACTGCAATGATGGGGGTTGTGCATGACTGCTGTGTGTGCACAGACCTGGGATCCCTTGGGCCTGTGTTGTTGGCCAGGCCACTGTGGGTCCTGCCATTTGGGTCCTGCTGCAGCCCACTGTGGGTGCTGAGCAGGTGGGGTTCTGGGGTTTTCCCCTTCCCTGAGGCTGCTGAGGCAGCTGGGCAGGGCTTACCTCTGCCTTTGCCTTTTCCTCCTTTCTTCCAGCCTCCTTTTCCATGTCCATCTCCAAAGCTTGGCCATCCTCCTTTTCCTTTTCCATACTTCTTGAACTTGAATCCTCCACCTGGGGAAAGTAAAATACATGACATTCCCTGCTGGGAATGGCCAGTGGTGGAGGGGGAAGCATTGGAAAAAATTTCAGGGTGGAAGAAGCCACCTTTGGCCCTGTTGATCTTCTCCACCTCTTGTTGAATCTTCAGATCCTCGGTACTGAACAGCTTCTGCTCCTTCTGTTCCACTGAATGGGGGAGGCTTGCCTTCTTGCGTTCTTCCACCAACCACCTGTCCAGTTCCAATAACAAGTAGAAGAACTGCTGGCTCAGCACCACCTTGTCAGCTTGTACCCCTTCATGAATCAACGCATACATTCTCAGCAAATTCAAAATTCTCTGTTGGCTGCTCCGTAGCAGCTTGTCCACCTTGGAGCCTGCATCTTGTCTGTGGTTGTTCACTTCTGGTCGCTCTTTGAGCCCCTCGAATTTGGGCAGCCCTTCGAAGAGGGAACGGATGTCCAAATTCAAGGTGCCCGCCTGTTGGCGGAGCAAGACCTTCTCCAGGTCCGCCGGCAGGCTCTGGCGGGCCTCTTCCCACTCCAGGGGTTCCTCTTCCTCTTCTTCCGCCTCGTCCTCGTTCGTCCGTCCGGCCGCGCGACCGGCCGCGTCCAACGTCATCTCAGCACCTCCAGGTTCTCCAGCTTCGGCGGGGAACTTCTCCATCCCCGCTGCACGGCGCCAGGCCTTACAGAGCTTGAAGGCCACCGAGGCCTGCTTGTCTGACAGCTCAAACGACGATCCCATCTCGACTTCGCACGCGAGGGCCAGCGAGAAGAGCCATGCTTCGTTGTAGGGTTTGGTCGAGGCCGCCACCATCGCTTCTCCGCTCAGTTGTTCCACCGCCACCGCGCACCGTGTCGTAGTCCATTGGGGGAGTACCCCAAGAGCCTTCGCCACGAAGCTGGTGACACTTTCTTTTGATGCGCCCAAAAGGGCAACGGCAGCTCCCTTCGATAGGAAAATACCATCGTACAGTGATTGTATCTCCCCAGGGTCTGCCGCCGAGATAAACTGCACCAGTACTTCTGCCATAGGGCGATTAATAACAGCCAACTCCGGCAAAATAAGGCACTAAAGGGGAAAGGCCTAACCTACCCAAAAACATTCACATTCAAACAGCCGGCAAACAAGGCATGACCTCACTTGGGGAAGTGCGGAGCCCGAGGTGTCGCCACCCCCGGGCTGCCGGTCGCCCCCACGACCGCCGAGTCCCGTCGGGCCGAGGGCCCCGGGGGGTCCTCGCCGGTGGGGAGGACCACCGACAGGGGGGGTGGTGTTTCCGGGGTGGGGCCTGCGCTTTCTCCGGGGGTTGGTGGGCTCAAGTCAACCCCCGTTTTTTCACCCAGGTGGTTTCCCCAACCCCAGCCGGTGCGTAGGATCGTTTTTTTAGCGGTTTCCGAAAATTTGGTGAAAATCGAAAAATCTGCCATTTGGTGTGAAAATCTCACTTCTCTCTCTCTTTCTCTCGCACACCTTGTAGGCAAAAACCAACCACTGAATCTTGAAACTCTGAAGTCAAAACTGAAAGAAACTTGAATTCTGAAACTCTGAAACTTGAGTGAAAACACACTTGAAACCGAAACTGTGAAATGTGAATGTATGAAATGTGCAAACCTTGGGGAAAGGAGCGTTCGGTGAAGGAGGCGAAGGCGGGATATAGGGGAGTGGGCGGTGGTGTTAAAGGCTCCTTCAATACAATTGACTTCAATGGATCAATGACCAACAATGAAACTCAGCTTGCAACTCCAAATCAAAGTCCAATTGCCAAATTCAATACAATAGTATTCCTTCTTGCCAAATATTGGGGAAAACCCTCAAGTTCTGTGAAAAAGACAAATTCGAAGGCGCTTAGAAATTTGACCCGCTTCCAATTTAAGTCGCGGGTTTCTCTAACTGATTGGCTTTTACCCGCGACTTTGTAATTTGCGCCTTCTGGCAATTTTTGGCTGCCGGCGAAAGCCGGCGGCGACACCCCCTTCCTTGCGACCTTAGTCGGACACCAAAAACTCGCCCCCCCCGTTCCTCAACAACGGGGGGGAAATGCTCCATTCGGCACTCTTTCATCCAAAGGCCTATGTCCCACACCCATTCTCCCTTGAATCAACAAATGGGAAACAAACTTCAGGGACTATGGCTTTCAAGTGCCTTCAAGTGGGAAAGACTTGGTTCACCAACCAATGAATATTTGGCTGTCCCCCCCCAGCTTCTCACGGGTGGTATGAGGGTCTTCACCAAGATCTGCCCCCCCCCTTCCAACGGGTCGGGGGATTTTTGGTAAAAATTCGGTTGGCGCCCCCCCCTCCTTCGGGTCGGGGGATTTTGGTTCAAATTCGTCAAGCCCCCCCCCTCCTCGGGCCGGGGGATTTTTGTCAAAAAAATCAAGGCCCCCCCCCTCCTCGGGCCGGGGGGATTTTTGTCCAAAAAATCAAGTGCCCCCCCTCCTCGGGCCGGGGGATTTTTGTCCAAAAAATCAAGTGCCCCCCCCCTCCTCGGCCGGGGGGATTTTTGTCCAAAAAAAATCAAGCCCCCCCCCTCCTCGGGCCGGGGATTTTTGTCCAAAAAAATCAAGCCCCCCCCCCTCCTCGGGCCGGGGGGATTTTTGTCCAAAAAAAATCAAGCGCCCCCCCCCCTCCTCGGGCCGGGGGATTTTGTCAAAAAAATCAAGCGCCCCCCCCCCTCCTCGGGCCGGGGGGATTTTTGTCAAAAAAATTCAAGGCGCCCCCCCCCTCCTTGGGCCGGGGATTTTTGTCAAAAAACTCTGTCCCCTTAACCAACCGAGTGAGGGCTCATAATGTGACCAAGGACTCCCAACCACAGTGTAATCCATCCTCATCCACACATCCGAATGGTTTGAGAAGGAAACCCTTATAACACCACCGCGTGACCGTAATGCGAGGGGTAAGGGAGAGGGAAGGGATGGGAAGAAGGGACAGCGAACGGCAATATAACAAAACGGGCAGCGAATATACTGTGGTGCCCCGCCCCCTTGCGGGGCCTTTTTCTACCTTTCTCCATTCTCCCTTGTAAATTTCTTGCATTTGTACATTCTTCCCATCACACACCGTGCGCGTGTGCGCACAAACACACACACGGACGTGCAAAGCGGCTTTTGAATTTTGGTGTTGGGTTAAAAACAGCACTTTGCCTTCCATTTGGCTCACGGTAGAGCCTTGGACAGGGCCTTATGGCTCACCTTAGAGCCTAGGCCCACCGTCAATTTTTAAGTTCGGACATTATGTCCATTTTCACTTTTTTCTCACGGCAATACTTTACAAAACTCCCCCACTGAATCTGTGAAGAAATTTCCTGCCGGTTCCCCAGGTCTCCTCCCCGTCCTCATATCCGACCCACTTTGTTAAAAATTCCCACTTTCCATCTTTTCCTTTCCGATGCCTTAAATTTTTTCCACCTCCCACTCATCAGGTAATGCCTCTTCTTCTTTTTCGGTCCGTTTATAGTAAAAAAGAGGCACCCCCTTACCTTCCACTTGGGGTTCCCGATATTCCTTCAAAAACTCCTATGAGCTTTTGTCTCCACCCCAGGTTTCATCTCAATTACATAACTCCGTTCCCCTTCTCTACCCCTTCACGACCCCAGGTCCCACCCACCTAGAGTCAAGCTTCTCACCCGACCCTCGGGTCTCCTATACCAAACCATCGTCCCCACCTTTAGGGGTTCCATTTCTTTCCTCCCCTTATTTATCCTTGCCACCTCCTCCTCATCTTTTTGTTAGTATCCTAGCCACCCTCCCATCAATGTCTTGCATCCTTCGGAAAAATCCACCGAATCCTCACATTCTTTGGGTGGTTGGTAGGGTACCCCTGCCAATGGTCTTTCCCTTCCATGCACAAATTTCAAATGGGCTCAATCCGCTTTCCCCCTTTTACGTCATGAATTCGGTCCAAAACTTGGGGTAAAGCTTCAACCCAATTAATTTTTTCCTCCACGTACAATTTTCTCAACACCTCCATTACCTGTTGTCCGGCTCTCTCAACCCTCCCGTTTGCATGCTTGGAATACGCTTGCCTAATCCCCAAAAGTGCACACATGTTTTTCCACCAAGTGCTTGTGAAATGGCCCCCTTGGTCACTTGAGATGACCGAGGGAACCCCAAAAGGCCTCCACTGATTTTTCACCATTTCCTTAGCCAACTTGGCACCGGTTAATCCCTTGTCCTTGCATGCAACCCCCACAATCCAACCCGAATGCCTATCCACACAAAGGGCCAGGGTGTCATACTCCCCCCCATCGTGTAAAACCCTTGGCATTCGAAACAAATCGATGGCAACACTTGTCATTAGTGCAGGGGGTATGGGTGTGGACTCGATCGGTCCTTTCAAACTCTCCCCCTCACACTCGCTTGGCATGTGGAACAATTTTTGCTGCAATTTTGGTTGAGTTGCTTTGCAGCCTTTTCATCAGCCCAAACAAAACGGATTGTCATGTGTTTCCAAACTTTTTCAGGGCCAACGTGCCCCAAAAACTCGTGATTTTCTTGAATCACCAAGGGTTGGAAACTTTCAGGCACACACAACTTTTCCTCGAAAAACAGTTGACCGTTCAAGACTTTATAGCTTTTGGGCCAAATGAACCACCTTTGGTAGCCTCCCATTTTTTCTTTCCATGTGGGGCATCGGGAATATGCTTCCCCCCAATCACGCTCCCATACGGGCTTAATATCCTTAGGGGTCGTACTTGGCAGGGCGTCCCCACTTCCATACGAGTGTCCCCCCTCGAACTTTCAGCCGTCTCCGGGACAGGGGTCGTCTCCCCCCCACTTTCTCATCCCAAAAATGAACTCGTTTCTTTTCTTTCCTGGGCCCTTGTGAGTGGTGTCCACAGGGGTGTCTTTTCCTCCTGGGTCTACCCCACCCTCGGTTCCCCTCCTTGTGCACTCTCCTTTTTCCTCCTCAGGTGGTTACGTTTTTGCCACTACGGTTGTCACCCCGTATCCAGGCATTACGTAAATTGGGCTGGTTTTTGATTCTTATCTCCAAACACTGTTTTTCCTCTTCTTTTTCTCCCGGATAAAATTTTCCATTTCATCCTTGTCTTCGGCTGACCCGTGCTTACTTATGTCCCTTAGGGCTGTGAAGCTGGGTATGCCACCGACTAAGGATATCGGCTATGGTATTTTCTTTACCCGGGATATATCCCACCGTCAAATCATACTTGGAGAAAATTTGGTGCCATCTCGCCCTCCTCCCAACCGGACCACTGGGGGTGTCTAGGACTTCCCTTGTCCAAGACTCCAAACTTTGGTGGTCGGTTAAAACCAAAACGGGTTGCAATCCAATCCAACTCCCATTTTTGTAGTGCCAAAATTATGGCGTACGTCTCCAACTCCCTGGGGTCCATTTTCTTTGCCCCTCGGTCAATTTTCGAGACATAAAAGCCACTGGCACAGTTTTTTTCTCAATCACATCCTGGGCTGTGGGTCTTCCTCCCCCCTCCTTCATTTGCTCTAACGTTGCCCCCACGGCGTACCCACTGGCATCAACCCTTAGCAAAAAGGGTTTATCTGGGTCTACCCGTTGCAACATTAGGCCCGAACACAACCTTTTTTCAGCTCCTCAAAAGCTTTTAAAATCCTCCCCATCAAATTCCACAGGTTTTCGACTTCCCTTTTTCCCACCTCCCTGCATCACTTTTGTCAATTTGTCTTGCAGCCGGGCAGTCTACTTCTCATACATGTGAATGTATGCATTGTAATAATTTGTGAATCCAAAAAAGCTCTCAAAGCCGTAATTGTTTTTGGAACCTCCCACTTTTTCGATCGCTCGTAACTTACCCGGTGCAGGCCTCCTAGTCCCGTTTCCTAAAATTGTCCACAAAATTCACCTCCTCCACAAAAGTTTGGCTTTGAATTCATCAGCCACCAAAAGTTCTGTTTTCAGCACCTCCAACACCCTTCTCAAATCTTTTTCGTGTGCCCCCACCAGATCCTCCCTTCCCCGACCGTTGTCCCCACCAGTATGTCGTCTATGTACCCTGTGGCGATATCCCTTACTGGTGTCAAACGGTCATCGATCATTTGCTGAAATTGCTGGGGGCATTTGTCAAACCCATTACATTCACCCTCCACTGAAAAATGCCTTTGGGGGTAAACAACACGTTATGGGTCGACTTTCTGGGTGTAGAGGTTGTTGGTGAAAAGCTTGCTTCAAATCGATGATCGAAAACATTTGGTTTGCACCATGTTTGACCAAAATGTCTTCAATTTTGGGTAGGGGGTAGTTGCATCGCCTTGTTTGGCTGTTTGGCCCCTGAGGTCCACCACCCCCCTCCAAGGAAAATCGTTGGATTTTTTTGGAACTGGAAAAGTCTGGGACAGCCATTCTGAATTTTTGGCTGTGGCTGGCTCAATGTATTTTTTGTCGAGCCAGTCTTGTGTGATTTTTTCAAGTGCCTCTTTCCTTCACCGTGCATGAAAAAAGGCTTCTGTCTGGTTGGCTTTGCCCCTCCTTCAGGGTATGTATGCATAACCATATTGTCCTCTTTCGGGGGGGTCTTGGAAATGGCGATGACCGAAATACCGTCCCCCTGTAATCTTGCAAAACTTGTTCCCTCAACTTGACTACCCGTTCCTCCTCTTTTGTCCTCCCCTCCCTTGCAATTATCATTCGGTTGATAACTTGCACTGGGGGGTCACTTCCTCCAAATTTTGGCAACCTCCCCCAGGTCCTCATCGCTCAAAAATTGCAATTCCTGGTCCAACCCTTCCAAACAAACAAAGACCAAGTTTTTGCAACCCAAACGAAGACCCGTCCGCCACAGTCACATGTCCACTGAAAAAATTTGTCATCAGCCTGAATTTTTGCGGCCCCTCCGTCTTTCAACACCCCGCAAAAAAAATCAGGTCGGGGCTGTCTTTCACCAACGCCTTGTGGTGT
>CAAHFI011464222.1:0-7500 GCA_900893395.1 Euglena gracilis
AAAGCCGAGGACATTTTGAGTTGCAGAATAGGAATGAGGCCACACAAAGCGCCGTCCAGGGCAGTGGAATCGGATGACTCGACAGGAGTCTCTTCCTGGAGGCGTGATAAAATGGCTGAAAATAAACAAATGGATGTTCTTACAGTGTGTGTTTCCACAATACAGATACCATACCAAAGAGGGACTTGGTTTCAGCCTTTCATCTGCTTGCACGCATGTCTCTATGAGAAATCCTTGAATATGACGCTGTTGCAGATTCCCAATTGACAGCTGCTTGCTCTGCAGCACTCAAAGATGTAGTACATGTGAGTCTTGAAAGTCGGACACAATTGACAGCATCCCAGGTTATTCGACCAGGAAGGCGGGCACCTGCACTCCAAATTCGAAAGAAGAAGACATCGCCCTCACGCTTCACACGTACGATCTGGAGACGACAAAAGCCGGAAGCCACTACCCCGGGAAGTGTGCCTTCAGAAACGGTCCCAGCATTGCGCCTGCAGCAGACTCACCGGGGCAAGGTAACTGGACTACCCACCCAACCAGCCAGCCATCCACACGGCACTGTGCAAAAAAAAAACTTTTCGGTGCGGAAAGAGGGGAAGCGTGGAGAGGGGTGGTGGCGTACCCCCCCCACCCATAAAGTGTCCGTGTTTTCCGTTCGGCCTCGTGGCCGCAGCCCACACGCACCTGCAGTCCGGAGGCGGTGCCCCACTCCGCCTCCTCCAGCGCCCGCCGCTCGGCCAGCAGCTCGTGGGCGGCGGGACACCGCCTCCTCCGCCTCCCACGCCTCCGCCTGAAGCAGGCCGCCGAGCCCAGCCGGGTTTGGGTGGCAGTGACACCCCCCAAATGATAAACCTCTCCCCATGCTGTACCACACATTTGGGGGGTTTACCCCAGCGGACCCTGACCCACCTATCTGATCCTGCGGCACGCAGCCTCATCCGACAGATGCATGGGGGGATTTGCATGGCTTCGAGAGTCGAACTTGCTGGGCGCCAGATTTGAACAAAAGATTGGAGAGTGGAAAGAAACGTCCATCACTGCTGACCTCCAAAGCATCATGACACAGGCCCACTGTGGAAACCCCCGTACCTCGCATTTTGACCATTCTCCTGAATTAGAGTGTACAAAACAGTATCACCGACGTTGAGAACCCCCAACCGCAGGCACCTCTTGGGGAATGACCGGTCCGGCTCCACAAACACAACCGTCCCAGGGCTGGACCACATTGGCCCAAGTTGGTTGCGGTGGGCTGAGTGTTGGTTGGTGAGCCCAGCGCAGGTCATTCAATGGCACACCTCCTTCCAGGCGTCGATGGCGGCGCTGGCGGTGTGCCAACTCCCGCAGCTCTCTGGACAGCTGGGCGTGGCGGGCGAGGTACCACGCCGCCTCCGCCTCCTGCCGCGTTTCTGCCTGGGATGGAGGATTTTTCAGCGAGTCTTGTTTTATTTTTCGATTTTGGCAAGATTTGCTTTTGGGCAGATATTTCCGGTTTTTTTTTCTAAGTGTTTTCCTCCGACCGAATTCTTGAGAACGGCTGGAAAATACTTTTAATTTTATTTTGACCAGAATTTTTCGCACACCTGTGCATGCACGCACTCAATTTTCAAAAAAAACCACCAAATTTCGAAGACAATAGAGCTTCCTGCAGGCAAAGGGGTAATCGATATCAGAGGCCCATCGGAAAAAAATGCGGGAAAATTTTGGGAAAACAATGGGAAAATTGTGAAAAATTGCGGAAATTGCAGTTTGGGAATTAATACCCTTCTGGGAGGGGACTTCGAAAAATATCATAAATTTGGTCATATTACAACATAGATGACAGTTTTGAGCCGTTGTTCACATTTTGTTTTTTTTTTCAACAAGAAGGTCCCAAAGCATAATTTTTGAATTTCGGGAACCTGTTGATTCTGAAAATATGAAAGTCCTAGGGTGAGAAATCCAAAGCCAGCAAAATATTGCTGAAAATTTTTGTCTCAGGTAAATCTGGTTCAGGATGAAAATTTTTTAAATCAAATTATTCCCAGCGGAATTGGAGACACACCTGAAAAAGCCCAGAAACGCCAAAATTTTGTCAAAATTTGTAAAATTTGGCAAAATTTGGCAAATTTGCAACCAAATAAGAAGAAAGCACCTGGGTTCCCTTGTGAAACGTTCGAGAAATGGCCAAAATTCATTTTGCCTTCAGTTTTAGTTACGGTCGTGTGGAAAAATTGCAGAAAGGGGAAATTATTTTTTAAAAAATCAGAAAAAACTGCAGAAATTGCAAGAAAATGTGGAAAAATGGGGAAAATCTGGAGAATTGAGGAAATTGCGGGAAAATTGCGGATATCAATTCTCCCCTACTGCAGGAGGTCTGCGTGACCTGCTTGTGGCGGAGCTTTGAGTGATCCTTGAGAGCTGGAGCTCCGTGGAGTGAGAGCTTGAGCGAGTGCGGAATCGTGGCACGGTGCACACCGCCCGCCATGCGGTGATCACCGCCTGGCGCTGCGCAAGCGCCTGCCGCTCGCCGCCGAGCCGGGCCTGTGTCTCTGCCAGCCACCGCCGCTCCGCCTCCACCTGCTGGCCGCCGCCTCCGCTGCATGGCGCCGCTCCTCCTGCAGGTGTGGGGTGGGCCCGAGCACGGGGAGGCGCCGAAAAAATACGCAATATGGCATCCAGCAGGCGGCATATGCAATCACATGCAGCCACAATACAAATATGCAAATGTACGCAAACAAGTATAAGACAATAAAAAAAACATAACAATAATAACAACAACAGCAGCAGCAGCAACAACAACAACAATAACAGTGATAATAATAATTCAACACTAATAATTATAGCAGCTGGAAACGCCACCCACACCTTCGAAACACAATTCCGAAAATTTTCTTTATTTTTCTCATATATAACTGCGAAGCCACAGCACACCTCTTGCCGGGCCACAATGGCGGTCTGCCGGACCTCCAGCACCTGCCGCTCCGCCGCCAGCCGCAGCCGCAGTGCCTCCTGGGCCCGCTGCTCTGCTTCCCGGGTGGGGGTGGCAGCGGACTGCCCCTGAGCGATGCAAATTGTCCATCACTTATAAACACAATGATTTCCGATACCATTTTCCGAATCGTGGCTCAACAAATGCTGTATCTTGTTTTTGTCAAAAGGTATGCAAAAGTTCTGATGAAAATGGCGTTTCTCGAAGAAAAAAAAATATAAAATATAAAAATATATATAAATATAAAAAATATAAAATGGCGCTGCCAACCCAGCATCCTGCCGGCACACCGCCGCCACGGCCGGGCTCGCGAGCGGCACAGCCTCCGGGTTCGCCGCGGCAGCAGCCGCACCGCCGCCCGCAGGGCCGACGGACACCACCGCGAGTGCCCTCCAGCAGCCCAGTCCCGCCGGCCCTGGCCACGGCCATGGCCAGCGCGCCGAGCGCCAAGAGGACGGCGTGGAGGGCGGAACCCTGGGCGAAGGGGGTGGCTCGCGCTTTGGCCCCTTCTCTCCCGTCCACGCCCCAACCAGGTCATTGCTTAAGGACCCCGGAGGGGGGTCCACTGGTTAGCTATTGTGCTGGACACTGGAAAAAATGGACTGACTAACCCCCCCGGGGGGGGAGTTGGAGTCCTGGGGGGTCCCCGGACTGGAAAAAAAATTTCCTCCAGCGCTGTGCGCCGAGGTGGAAATGAGGTTGGTAATGCTTTTTTTTGGCTGATTTTGTTCCAAAAAAAATCCCAAAATGCCCAAAAATGGGAATTTTTGGCCATTGACAATTTTTGGGGTCCCAAAAAAATGTTCTGTGCATGGGAAAACGTTTCCACTAGCTTGCCCTGCTAGTGGACCCCCCGTGGGGTCCAGTAGAATTTCCACAGGCCAAATCTGGACCAGCTGCAGCCCAAGCAAAGGCCTGGCCCCGACTACGGAGACAGGCACACGGGGAGAGGCCCCCCATCGGTTGGGGTTCGCGCGATAGGCGAAAGGCTGCCACCAATCGATGCCACGCATCAGGTATCGTCTGTGAAGAACAAACTTGTGTGGCACCGTGCCGTCGCTTGCCTCCCCTGCCCCATGAGCCCATCCGTAGACAGGTCAGCAGCAAAAGTTAAAAGGGTGCTGGTGGACCCCCTCCTGGTCCACAGGGTGGGTGGGTGGGACCCCGAAACGGACAAAAACACCTGCAGCTGGGAACCCGCCCCCCCCCCCCGGGCAATTGTCGTGTGACAAATCGGGCAGCACGGAGGGGGGGTGACAATTTCCCGGGGTGACAATTTGGCCGGCACAGAGGGGGGTGACAATTGCCCCGGGGGCATCAATTGCCCGGGGGCGTCAATTGCCCACCCATGTAGGCCACATTAAATCCAAATGACCAAGAACACCATCTGAAACACTAGGGAACACGCAAAAATGCAGCTGTGGTTGTGATATTGTGCAGAGCATTTGCTATGTGACATTTCTCAGCACGTTGTGGCGAAATAGAGGATCAATCGAGTCGTGTGGGGAAAAGAAAGTTCACAAACATCTTCTGTGGGGGGTGACAAATTGGCAGCACGGAGGGGGGGTGACAATTTCTCGGGGTGACAAATTGGCCGGCACAGCCAGGGGTGACAATTGCCCGGGGGCGTCAATTGCCCGGGGGGGGGGGGCGGGTAAGATCTTTTCACCCAAAATTTCAGGTAAAAACCAAAAACCTTCAAAAAAAAAGCCATTTTGGCCATTTTGACCTGAGTTTTTCCAAAGAATTTTCAGAACCGAGAACATTTTGCCGAGGCGCAAAAACTTTGTTTGCACTCGACCCCCAGGCGGGGGGGTCTGCAACGCTGGCTGGAAAGAATGCGCTGGTTGGCTGGACCCCCCCCCCGGAGTTGCGTGGGGCCGGCTTAAAGAACTCCCTGCTCTGGCCTTGGCAGGCAGTGGCAGGGCAGATCAGTTTGCGGTGAAAGATTGGGAACGGCGGCGGAGCAGGGGCATGCCAGGGAGAGGATGCTGTGGACCGTGGACCGCGTGACCTTCTGGATGGCGGCGGCTACCGGGTCCGGCTGCGAGCAAAACGGGGTGGCGACGGCATGGGAGGGTGGCGGGACCGCGGAGTCTGCGAATATTTATCTGACGCTTGCTACGACAGCAGGCAAATGATTAACCCAGCAAACAAGGGGCTCGGTTTTGACGTCAAAAGAACACACACAAAATGTCATCTGCAAAAGGATGGTGCCATTTGGTTTTTATTTCGAAAAAAATTGGAAATTTTATCAAAAGATACACACCCCCTCCTAGAGAATCCTTTCAGGTTTCAAGCAGGCCTTTGTTTCAGAACCCTTGGGGTATACCGACCCGGCTGGGAACTTGGACAGCTGGGAAACACCCCCCTTTCCCTCCGGGAGTCCCCCTGACAGAAAAAAAATCCTCCAGTTCGTGCCGATGTGGAAATGGGCTTTTCAACATTTTCAATTTTGTTACCAAACCCCAAAAAGCCAAAAAAAAGGCACTTTTGGCAGACCCCACAGGCGAGGTGCGCAATGGGAGGTTGGTTTCTGTTAGTTGGAATCGTGGCTGGCCACGACTCCAACCAAGACCCAAAATGTTATCTCTGGTTGGAATTTGCTGGCCGCGGCCAGCTGCATTCGGCCGCCAATCCACCACGGAGGTTGCTGGTAATATAGTGGTGGGAACCACCGCCGACCGACGTTGGCCCAGAGGTTTTTTTTGGGACCGGGGGGAGTCTGGACCCACCCACCCACCCCCTGGGGAGGGGGGGGGGGCTCGCGGGGACAAAACCGCGCTGGGTTCCCACTCGGCCCGACCCCCCCCCCAGGGGGGGGGTCAGCTGGGACCCACCCCCCAAGGGGGGGGGGTTGGCGGGACACCCCCCAGGTCACGAAACTTGAAAAAAACCCCTGGGCTAGCTGCAGCCAGACATGAATTCAACCTCAGAGTTCCCTCAGCACACGGGACTTGGGATTGCAATGTGTGCAGATATCTGTGGGATAAACTGGCCCCGACCGGGTACCAGCTGCTGCCCCAAAGAGCCGCCCAACCAGGGTTAATACAAATAGGGGGACTGTCGTTCGGCGCCTTTGGCGCGTCGCTTGGGCCCCCCATGTTTTTAACCCTGATTGGGCGGCTCTTAGATTCGCTGTGCACCCTGTTGATTGCTCCGTCAAATAACCTGACCAATTCTTGACCACTTCAATAATTAGTTGGAGCTGTGGTTGTCCGGGGTCAGCCGCAGCCGAAGGCCAATCCGACCACAGAGCGGTGGGTCTGTCTGTGGGTTGGAAAAATGGCCTGCCGCAATCAGCCAACCAGTCACTAACAGTAACCAACCGCAGCCGGCTGCAGCCAACGTGACCCAGCCTCCAACGGCACCCCCCCCCCCACAGGCAGCAGCAGCTTTCCATCTGGGAGGACACCAGGGGCCGTGGTGGTGGAGCCCCACAACGCTGAAAGCGATCCGGAACCCCTGGTTTCGCATGGAAGGAGGCTAGGCAAGGATCCCGCCGTCACAAACCAGTGGTCCCTCATAAAATGGGGTGCCGCTTTTTTTGCGGAGCTGGCACTGGAGACAGTAGAATAACTTTCTCTCGGTGTGGACAAGGCAAACTTTGATGGAGAAATTTTTTGAAGCCTGTTTCATGGGCAATCGAACACACCAAGTTTCAGAGCCCAGCTCCTCAGGGTTCTGGCAACTGTTTTTTTCTATGTTCTCCACCTGGTCCAAAATCCAAAATTCCAATTTCCAAAATATTACAATAAACCATTGCTTATTGCTTGGCGTGCGCAGAGGGGCTCATAAGGGGCTCAGAAGGGGCTCATAATTCAGGAAGGAAGGGGAATCAAAGAAAATGAGTGGAGACCTTTTATGATGGGTATTTCGGAGGCTGTAATATGGCGTATTTCCAGGACCACAAAGAAGCACTTAGCCGAAGGTAACTTCAATTAGGCTTCAAAAAATTAGGGGACCTCGCGAGGACTTTTGCACCACTGCGCCGTAAAGACTTTTGCACCGGACTGTCTGATGAACTCTTAGGTTTGCAATTGCTTCCGGATTGACCTGAAGTCAGGCCGAATGTGACCATGCAGGCAACGATCCCTCCCGGGACCTTTGGGATGCCGTACGTGAAGGTGTAGCCGTCCTTGTCCCGCTTGACGCGGAGGAGCTGCGGGGAGTGGTGGAAAGCCGAAACCAGCAGCCGGAGTATGATCAGCCGCCTAAAAATAAATGGTCTGAGGGTAAAGCTCGATTGAAGGTACCCCGTTTGCAGGCGGAACAATACCAGACGGGAAGGGAGACCGGACTACACCTCCTACTACACCTGGCAAGGTCTACACCGGACCACACCAGGCTACACCCCCAGTATAAAGTGAGAGGGTGGGAGGGAGCGGGGGGGGGTTGTGCCCCCCTCCCGGCCTGCCTGGGGGGGGGGGTCAACCCCCTCCCCTGGGGGGAAAAAATACTGGCGCGAAGCAACGGAATTGTTGTTCAGGGGGCTTCAAAATATTTCACCAGCCTGTTGGCCCTTGGCC
>CAAHFI011465377.1:0-13777 GCA_900893395.1 Euglena gracilis
CAGTGTACGTCCCACCCCGGCTTTTCTACTTATGCTTTCCTCCCGAAAAGCCCGTGGGGGGAGTAACAATAAAATTTGCTTCCCTTTTCCCCTTTTGAATGCAAAGCACACAAGCAGAAGAATTGGTGGGACCGCAGTCCCTTATATGAAAGTGACTTTTGCTCTTTCGAGCTTTGTAAAAGAAAGAAATAAAACTTGTATTCAAATGGGACTTCGCCCTCAGAATTCTAAAGAGAATTGCAAAGCACCAAACCCAATAACCTTGAATTAGGAACCAGTTACTTTCGCTAAGCTTTCGCTAGCTCTGAGATTCTCTCTTTGTCTTATGGTTTAACCATGCCACTGTGTACAGCCCGGCCGTAGCCAGCTTGTAGGCCGTAGCCCATTGTATCTGGTACACAGTGCCATGGCAGAATGGCTGCCTGGTACACATCCCCCTCCAGGGCTCTGCCCGATTTCCCTTCTGGACCAGGCCAGTCGGGATGCCAGGCACAGTCCCAGGTTCAGGGAGACAGTACCAGGATACCATGGTCTGGTTCCCAATTACGGTTACCGTGTTTGGAGCACAAAGCGCAAAAGAATTCTGGCGCGCATGCTGTGCTTCGTGTGTCTTCTTACTTGACACCGTAGTGTCTTTGTGGTCTTGAATCTTCGCGATCAACGTGTTATCCACCAACTTAAGGCGATTCCGCCATTGTGTCTTGAAACGGTGTTGAACGCGATGATGAAGTGCGTATTCACGCTCGAGACTTCGCTCATTATGCGGGACTACGCCCATCTCAGCCGTAGCTGATTGTAGAGACAGGAAACCCTCAACGTTTGCGGGTTTCCTTGAAGTACTCACCCATGTGTGGGTCTTGTACCAAGGTCATTTCGGTTGGACGTAAGTCTAGGGTATCCTTGTCAGGATCATCCATGTTGATCCGTGGGATAACCCAACTTTTGACTTCTTGTATTTCCTTGGGCAGTTCGGTTTTGAGCATTTCAGCTCGCTTGTGGAGGTACATCTGCAAGTTTTCCCAGAAAACTCTCGGAAAAGTTGCAGGCCATATGTAATAGTTCCATCTTGGATGGTTTGCTGGTACCTGTGGTGGCATTCCAGGCAGAGCGTTGAAATCAACGTTATGCGCGCGGGATGCACAGGCACAGCGGGTTATGTGTGGTTTCAGAATGGTTCCAACCCATTCTGAGTAATGTTCGTAACCATGTCGTTCAGGTGGATAGTCGGGCAATAACCATCGTTGTGTGGTTTCAGAAACCGTTGAAGGCTTTGTAAAGAGTGGGTAAATGACTCGTTTCCAGTCATCATCATTGAAGAGTAAGGGCAATCGCGCTTTTGTACATTCCACAGCAAGTCTGATTCCGCCGGAATCAGTTTGGAAGTCATAGGCGATTCCGCCGCGGTCAAAAGCCTCAGCTTTCTTGAAGCTTTTGTGTTGGTACATTTGTCGTTTTGTTTTGTAAAATTAAGGATCGCCAAATATGGAACATAGTAGTTGTATTTCTGTTTTGAAAAACAATGGTTCAATCCATTTGTTCAACAAAATACCGCGTTCGCGGGCAGATTGTATCATGGCAATGCGTTCTTCGACGCTTGGCAGGTTGGAGATAATGTCTTCTTGCCAAAGGGTGGCATTATCGTCCACCGGCATGTTTTTCCTCTTGCGAGGTCTCAGACGTTGTATCTTGTCGAGTTCTTCCGGAGGGTAGAAGTGACCCGGCTTCTCCCGGCCACTTCGGTATATGTCGTGCTGGTGTGGGTGCAGCTGGGGTCTTCGCCCGCTTTCCTGATTTGCTACCACTCCCAGGTGGAGGTGGTTTTGGTTCGTTATGTCGTTCAGCGGTTTGCCGGTTCTGCAGGCTGTGGTTTAGCCTTAGTCTTACTGCCTTTCTCTTTCCGCTGTGGCGGAAGGGGGCGTTCTGCAAGCGACTTTGGAGCAGGTTTGACCGTTGGTGTGGTGGTAGGTGGTACGTCAGGAGCCGTCGGTACCACCTGTTCAGGTGTGTGTACCACTACGGGTGTTGTGTCATGTGGTGGTGTTTGTTCGACCGTAGTCGATTCAGTTGTTGTCACCACTTCGGGTGTTTGGACATCAGGAGTAGAGCTGGCCGCGTCTGCTGCCATTGCTGTGGTGGAAGCCGTAGCTTCTTGTGTTGGTTTCTCGCCAAGTCCCGTGTCACTGGGACTTCGCGTTGAAGAAGAAGACCTCGATCGCACCATTCAACCATCGAGGCTACGCCACTTCGGACGCTTCCGAGGACGCGTTCTGCAGCGCGTCCAACTTGTGGTGGTATGAGTATAAAGTCGTCTGGGTCTTGGTATCTGTCGATACCTTCTCGTTGTTGTCTTGCAATCAGTTCGCGAAATGCGATTATCTCAGCATCAGTTTACTTCGTGTGTAGCTTCCGCATGTGCGGAAGTAGGTGGAACCACTTCTGTCGAAGGCGCTGCGGCCGTTGTGGAATCTGCAGGCACTTCGGCCATTGTAAATTCTGCAGGGTTGGTTTTGTAAGTAGGTTTTCCTTTGAGGGGCGAAGACCCCAATCTTTACAATTATTTTTGTTCTCTTTATCAAGACCCGAAGAGGTCAACAAGAACAACAGAAAAGGGACTCGGGTCCCAAAAAAAATCCTCCTCTCCCTTTGCCTTGTGCTCTGCATAAAGGGGTCAAAGGGTTTATAAATTTTTATTTGTTACTCCCGCGCCTTTTCTGGGAAAAAGGGAAAAGCGAAAGAGAAAGGGCGGGACGTACACTTGGTAGCAGATTAGGTAAACGGTCTTACGACCCCCCCCACAAATTTTCAGCCGAGCGCCAGCTCGTACGCACGGGCGAGGAGTCCCAGGTGGCACAAGCAGCTACGGCCGCACAAAAAGCCCCTGATCTCCCACCTTGCTTACATTTTTGGGTTTTTGTGTCAATTTTCACAATTTTTTTCCCAAAATATGCAGAGTACAACTCCCAATGGAATGCACCTATTAACTATGAATTGTTAATAGGTTCACTCCGAAAATGCAGAATGCAGACAAAACCGCTTCGGCGGTGTACAATTTTACAAAAGGGACGGGTGTACAAGCCGCTTCGGCGGACCCCCCCTTACAATGGGTTTTCGGACCCCAACCCCCCTTACAATGGGTTTAGGACCCAACCCCCCATACAATGGGTTTTCGGACCCCAACCCCCCCTACAACGGGTTTTCGGACCCAATCCCCCCCTACAACGGGTTTTCGGACCCCAACCCCCCTACAACGGGTTTTCAGGACCCAATCCCCCCTACAACGGGTTTTCGGACCCCAACCCCCCTACAACGGTTTTGGACCCAATCCCCTCCTATAACGGGTTTTCGGACCCAACCCCCTACAATGGGTTTTCGGACCCAACCCCCAAACAATGGGTTTTCGGACCCCAACCCCCCTACAACGGTCGACAACCCCCCCTAATCCACAAGGGCGGACCCCAAGTCGCTAACGCGACAGAAATTTTATCCACAAGGGCGGATGCCCAAGTCGCTAACGCGACAGAAAATTTTTATCCACAAGGGGCGGATGCCCAAGTCGCTTTAGCGACAGAAAATTTTTATTCACAAGGGGCGGATGCCCTAGCCGCTTCTGCGGTGGAAAATTTTTCCTTACAAGGGGCGGACGCCCAAGCCGCTTCGGCGGTACCCCCCTCACAACTGGGTTTTCGAACCCAAACCGCTTTAGCGGTGTCCCCCCCTACAAAAGCCGCTTCGGCGGTGCCCCCCACCTCCAAGGGTTTCGGACCCAAGCCGCTTCGGCGTGCCCCCCACCTCCAAGGGTCTACGGACCCAACCCGCATTCGCGGACCCAACCTTACAACGCCGCATTTGCGGTACAACATAACCCTACAATGGGTCTACGGACCCCCTCCGCTTCCGCGGATTCTGACTCACAAGTGGGCAGAATGCCCGAACGGGGTTGGCAATTAGTGCCTTTTGGCACCCAATTGCCAGCAGACCCCCCCTTACGAGGACGGGTTGGAAACACCTTGTTTTTTCCAACCCCCCCCGGCCCTTCCACCGGTAAGCCCCATTCGGGACTTGCCCCCCCTCCACAATTGGGAGAAATCCCAGAACTACCTTGGTCCGCTGAAATGCGGTTGGTGGTCCCGGACACTGCCGGTGTCATTGTTCCCATGGACAATGACCCGAGGAAGACCGGGATTCGTTCTCCAGTAATACCGTTGAGCGCGTAGTCGCAAATTTACCGGAGAACCACCCACTACAACAGCAATTTCGACACATCGAAGCATGTGTCCAAAATTGCGCTAAAACACTGAACCAAGTCCTACAATTTGATGAAGACAGTCACAAGGCCGTTTTCGGCAAGCTGGACTTCCTTTGGCAATACATCCAAGAATTTGGACAATTTTGCCAAAAGAATTTCAACTCCACTACAATGGACCTTCAGAACCTCCACCAAGGTTTTGACGCATTTTTGCGCAACACCTTGGTACAAAATTCCAACAGGTACAAGAGACCCTCCAAACCGCGGAATCGCGGAATAACGCAAAACTTTCACATTTACAACAAAATCTACAACAACTGTTCACACAACTGAAACCTTGTCTTATACAATGCAAGAAATGCAGTCCCGGTTACAACAACGGGATAAAGCGCCTACGGGTGCGGAACTGGGCTCATATGTGTCATATGAGCACTTTTCAACTTTGTCCAATGTTGTACAACAGTCCCAAGAACGCATTTTGCGTTTGGGTGATGAAAACGCGAGTTTTCATCAAAATTGCACAAATACGCGAAAACTATGTACAAAGAGCTTTTGCTCAACAACTGGAAGAGCGGATTGCTCGTTTGGAACAAACTTCCTGCAAATGCGGTGAAGTTTCCCACAATTTGACCACATTGCACACTCAAGTGGCGGAAATCGCGCATCGGCAGGATTTCCTCCATGAAAAGTGGCAAAATGATATACAAAAACTTGAAACTGCTTCCAATGCGCTACAAACCGCTACGGCGGAGCTCCAATCCCGCGATGCGGTGATTCTTAGCCTACAAACCGCGAATGCGGAACTCAAGACCGAGAAACGGTCATACTACATACAAACCGCGAATGCGGACCTCCAAATGCGTTTGCAGACCTGAAAACCGCTTTTGCGGATGTTTCGGGACTACAAACTGCAATTGGAGACTTACAACGCCGCTTTGCGGAAACTTCCACCAAAAATCCCAGTATGGGAGCACTACGATCTACTGTAACCGATTTGCACAATCAGTTACAAGCGGATGTGAACAAAATCGAATCCGCGTTTGCGGATTTGCACAAACGGTGTAACGGTATTCAAAATCAATTCCGGATGTCACCGGCATTGAAACCGCACTTGCGGATTTGAATACCCAACACAAAACCTTACAATCAACTTCCCATTTACAAAAACGCGTACAAACACTTTCTACAAGGGTCTCCGGACTCCAACCATCCTCGGATGGACAAACGGTTCGCGAAGTCGAACTACCCCTTGATTTTCGCACATTTTACGACCAAATGCTTGCGAAAAATCAGGAAAACTTACAAGAATTTTGTGAAACCTTGATGAGGACCGAAAATTCGGTCACCCAACAAGTTCTCACACTAAAACAACAAATTCGGTGTTGGAGAACCGACTTTCTACAATGATGGACGACAAAACCGCTGAAAATGCGGTAGGGGTACCCCAACCCACGTTGGGTACCAATCACACAAACGAGAATCGGTTGAACACCATTACAACCGCAATGGAAACTTTGGCCAAACGGGTCCAATACTTGGACACCGCTTTTCCCAAAGCTTTCAGCGGATTTTGACTCCATTGTTGACAAATTACCACTTTTGATGAACTACCCTCACACCGCAAATGTATTAAGCGTTTGCAGGTGATGTTGAACGAATTTCGGACCTTTTCCAAGTGGTTGGTTCATTGGAACAAAGTATCCAAGATTTTGCATTGAGTTTGGATGAGATTCATGCAAAATCCCGCAACCCACCGCACTTTGCCCATGAAAACGAAGTTTTCAGTGGTCAAAATGCAACTTCCAGCTCACAAAGCGCTGTTTGCGCATCAACCGAAACATCTTCGGATGCCCGACATCCAACTCGCGACTTTGTGCATCAAATTCGCGGCTCGTTGGATGCCAATTTCCAAAGGCGCAGTATGCGCATCCCTACAAGCATCCTTGGATGCACATGCCCTACAAGCATCCACGGATGCACATGATCATGAACATGCCTACAATTGCGATTACAATCGCCCGTTTATACCACAACTTAAGATTCCCCCCCATAAGGGTGAATCTTCGGATGAGGAACCGGTTTTTGCCTCAAAAACCGTGAATCCTCCGGTTTTACAACAAGAATTTCGTGAATCGGAACTAATTCGCGGAATGAGCCATACCCTACCCCGGGTATTGGTCATTGGTCGCGAATACGAAACGCGGAATCTACCGCGGTTCCCCGATTTGCGGGTGAACAACGGATTCCTACCCCCCTGATATGTTACCACACCCCGAATCGCGGAATCGCGACACTTTACAATCAGAATCGCGGAATCGCGACATTCTACAACAAATCGCGGAATCTCGACATTCTACAACAGAATCGCGGAATCGCGACATACCACCACCAAATTTGCGGAATCGCGACGTACCATACACCCATGGTACCTGTGTACACCTGGACGCGATTCGCGCATGCCACCGTCACAACCCTATACCAACAACCATGATGAAATCGCACACCACAACGCGATTTCAAAGGTACAATTACAATTGCCAACAAAGTTAAGCCACAATGGGACGGAGATCCCACAAGTTGGAAACAGTTTTGGCGCGACTGGGAATATTACTGGGACCTGAAGGGTCCAACCCAGGACGGGAACCCCGAGGTAATCAAAATGGAATTTATTGATTGCCTCCCTAAGGAAGAAAAAGAACGCGCCCGACAACTTGTGATCCGGAATCGGATTTCTTTCCCAGAACTGGTTGACCAATATGCGTCAACCTGTTCAAGTTTGGTATCGCGAATTGCGCTGGAGAACAAATGGCGGCAATTCGCGCCAAGTGACCGAAAATGGAGGTCCATTGACCTTTGGTATTCCAAATGGTTGGGATTGGCCGGTGAAGTTGATGAGTTGGAGAAACCAAATGAAAGAACAGTTTGACGCTGTTCTTTTGAATTTCATCCCAACCTCATCAAAGAAATTCACCGCGAGGAGCTTGCGGGAACGCACTTTCACTTGAACAACGGGTGAATTACGTTTCCAAGCAAATGAAGCTCAAACAAACTACTGAATCAGATACAATCGCGTTCAGCCACCACCCCACCGCAGGAATACCCAGTTTTTCGGTCAACCCTTACAAAAAGCGAAGAATTCGCACAAATCCTCACAGGAATACACAAATACTTCCAAATCTCCGAAGCAAGACTCCAAAACGCACAATTCTTTTTCATCTGACCAAAATTCGGATAAATTGTGTTTTTTGTGCAACAAATCGGGGCACAAGTCCCGTGATTGCCCAAATCCTGATACGCGAAGCGACATCATAGCCACAAGGATCAAATTCATCATACAATTCAGGCTACTCAACGTTTTCGTACAAACTTGATAAACCACAAGATACAAAGCATCGACAAAGATCCGATCACCGTTCCGCGAACGCGGACGCGATCGTGAATCTCAAGGTCGGTCATCCCGATCCCATATAAAACGTGATTCAAATCGCGAGTCATCGCGATCCGTTCGCGAAGTAGATCCCCCCTTCGCGATTACAATCCGGGAAACCGGGATACCACACACATGGTCGAACGGATCCTCGTTCACCACAACGACAATCGGGTGAAGGCCCATCCAAGTCACAAAACCGACAACGGTGTTCCCTTTGTGGATCACACAACCATCATTCTACAAAATGTCACCGTTCTCATTCCCCCGTACAAGTCAACGTCATCGCGATTCAAATCGCGTTGTTAAAACGCGTTACAATTCCCATCACCACAAGCACGGGTTTAAAACTTCCTCTTTGGAGGAGGGAACCCCGGCTTTGGGCAGGGAGGGGATGAGAACCCTGAATCCTCGTAGGAGGAACACCGCTGTGCAGAACGCGCTTTTGCGCACTACTCATACTCAAAACTCATACAACTACCTATACCCAACTACATTACCCAAAGACACAACCACTACCGTACTTACACATATACTGACCCTTACCTTTTGAATCGGGTTGCAGGTTCTGACGTATTTCTGGAAGTTTTCTTCCTATTTATGTCACAACCGCATTTTTTTTGTTGAAATTCCCAGCCATGGTTTGCGCACTACACCTTGCACACATACCTCACCACCGAATTTCTCCCCTTGCGTCTCTCATGACGTGCCCCCCGCCCAGCAACAACGTTTTCTACAACCGTAAAACACCGTTTTCCACCCTAGGGGTAAAGAGAAAGCTGGCCCCCTGCCCACTGACTTTTCACCGCACGTTTTCCATGCGGTAGGGAAAGCAAGTAGCTTAACCCCCCTCGTTTCACTGGGTTCCAAGGTGAAAGCACAACAGGCCTGAAGTTTAAACGGTGTCGAGTAACCGCCCAGCTGCAAAACTTTTTCGTTTTCCACCAGGTGTGTCGATTCTGGACACCCCTGTACACCCCCCAGCAGCTACAACTTTCAACACCAACTTTTACGCACGACACCAGACCGACATGCACAACAACACTTTGCACACCCAGCCAATGCGCATACCGTTGGAGAATTTCGCAGAACCTGATTCTGAACTGTAAACCATTCACAACTTACCGTTTTACCTACCATTGAACTACATTGTAACTCTTGGTACACTTGGTTCCATCCAAAGTACCTTGGGTACGTGCATACACTTGAATCTTACAAAATACACTTGGTTGTATAACCGCTCTGTGCGGAAAACCGTTGTGAAACACAAAAGCGAGAATCGCACCTTTGATTGGAATCGCGGATGTCGCGAATTCCAACCCCCCTTTTGATTTCACCATGAAGGGCTGAATGCCACTCCCCAAGACTACAACGGGAAGTATTCCCACACAAGTGTCCAAGGACACACCGAATTCTCGAATGTGGTTCGGAAAACTATGTTTTCAGCCTTCTACCGGTCTGAAAGCGAAGTTTTCGCGAATCCATTTGGAATCCTTACAATTTTTTACAATAACGCGTCTTGGAATCTTGGTTTTCCAAAATCCAAGCGAATACGCACTTACCACTATAATTTTCAACATACAATCTTTTTCCCAAGGATCCGCAGTGATCACTCATGTCCAAAGACCCTATGGGATTAAGAACACACCATCAAAACGCGACTGTGGTGATTTCTGTCACCAAAGTCTCGATGAAGTGGTGATAATCACCTTTTCAACCGTATAAGTCAAAATTTTTGCTTCTTACCTACAATATCACCCTTTTGGGATGAAAATGTGTTTTTCATCTCTGGAATGGTGAAGAGCTTTCAAAACAGATTTTGACAATGTACAACACAAAATTCGCGTTTACATACTCTCCCCAACCATAATGGACGGATGTCCGCACAAACCTCTTAGGAGGTGCCACATTCCTACAATTGGAACCGCGAACAATGTGATGAATATCATTATTGTCGCGAAAAATAAACGCGAATTGCACAACCTACATACAATGAAACGGTTTTTTTGCAAAATCATGAATTTTTTTGTGAATTTGCAGATTTTTTTTACAAAAATGTTATTTTTACGCCAGAATTGCGTTTTTCGCGATCTAAATCGTGAAATTCGCGTGTTCCATGCGTAAAAATAGCGACCTGAACTGTGGTTCCTATGTACAAAGGCATTTAGGTGCCACTCAACACAAAATCGTGATTTTTTCAAAAACATTTCTGTTTTTGGCAAGAAAAAAAGATTTTTGTGAATCAACAACTGTCTACAACAATATCACAATTCGCGATTCAAATGCAGTATTGCACACAACAATCTCAATCGCGAATGTGGTGAACAATACGTAAATCGCGTATGTTGCTGCAAAAGTGGTGACATACACAATTCACGTTTTATTTTTGTACAAAGACCTTCAATTTTTCTAAATTTTTTTATTTTTTCAAAAAATTTAGCGATTTTTCAGAAATTTTACATTTTTTTTCAAAAATTTTGCCGTTTTGCAAAGTTTTTGTGCTCTTTCCCTCTCCTTCCAATAGACAATGATTTTTGACAATGTGAAGAATTCACAAGGATTGTTCATACAACCGACTACGGTCGGATCAAGAGTGACCGTATGGTCAATGGCCTTCGGGTCAACTATCAATTACAAAGATGGTACAATGGACAAGCTGTCACAGGTGTGAGGATGCATTTTCGTATTTGCGATTCTCTGATTGCAAATACGCCACAGCAGTTTTTCCTACAAAATTTTCATTTTTTTAACAATAATTCAAGCGTATTTTCAATCACTGTATAGTGACACCGCTTTTTGCGGTAGAAGCTCGGATGAGCACCACCCCTGGCCAAAAATACGCTTGACCCTACAAAGCTCTGTGAGCAAGTTGAAGTGCGTAGTGCATAAAACTGACAAAAAATTTTAACATTTACATTTTTTCAGTGATTTTTTCTCTGAAAAAAAAAACAACATTTTTTCTTACAATTTTAGCGAAATTCGCAACTTTTTGCGATTTTCGCGGATAACACCTTGACCAATGTACTTTTGGTGAGGGTGATTACCCTGAAAGTGCAGTATGCACAAATTACCGTATGATTCCACAGCTATGTGAAACTGGAGTGAATTCCTTCTGTACTGTAAACTTTTCAACCGCACAATATGATTTTAGTGACATTTTTCTCCACAATCAGCAGAAAGCTGTACCCACTGTCGCGGATTTTGAGATAAAAAATCCTCGGTTGTGAATGTGCAGAATGCGATGAAAATCATAAAGACTGTCACTGAAATCATTAGTTCTGTCCAAGAAACTTCATCTTCATACACCAAACAACAATTTTCGGTGCTATGAATAATATTCTACAACAAAACACAATTTTTTTTTGTTTCACAATGTGCAGGATGCTTGACCTCAGTCCAACAACCGTTTTTACGGTACCTTCAACTGTACAAGTGACTTTGCAGTCAGTACCCGCAGAGGTGTGTTCTGAACCAACTGGATGCCTTTTTCTGGTTGGATTCCTCTGCAACTGCCTCAACACATCCAAGCCTTTACGGAGGCAAAATATTTTTTGAGGCCTTTTATGAGGCAGAACACAGAAATAACTGGACTGTAGCCACAGTCCACCAACACAAAAGTCAGTGATTTTTTTTCAAACTGCAACATTTTTTTTTACAATTTTGCCTTGGCATACAATGTGGTACAATGCAGTACAATGCCTTGGTGTACAATGTGATATAATGTCCTGACGTACAATGTGGTACAATGCGATACAATGCGTACAATCTGCATCAAAATATTTTTTTAGTGAATCCGTACAAGCACCGCACAGGTGAAACAGTACACAGTACACACACACACACACACACACACACACACACACCACACACACCACACACACACACACACACACACACACACACACACACACACACACACACAGCAGCCAGCCAGCCAGCCAGCCAGCCAGCCAGCCAGCCAGCCAGCCAGCCAGCCAGCCAGCAGCCAGCCAGCCAGCCAGCCAGCCAGCCAGCCAGCCAGCCAGCCAGCCAGCCAGCCAGCCAGCCAGCCAGCCAGCCAGCCAGCCAGCCAGCCAGCCAGCCAGCCAGCCAGCCACCAGCCAGCCAGCCAGCCAGCAGCCAGCCAGCCAGCCAGCCAGCCAGCCAGCCAGCCAGCCAGCCAGCCAGCCAGCCAGCCAGCCAGCCAGCCGCCAGCCAGCCAGCCAGCCAGCCAGCCAGCCAGCCAGCCAGCCAGCCAGCCCAGCGCAGCACGCAGCCAGCCGCAGCAGGCAGGCAGCCGCAGCGGGCAGGCAGCCAGCCGCAGCGGCAGGCAGGCAGCCGCAGCGGGCAGGCAGGCAGCCGCAGCGGAGGCAGGCAGCCGCCCGGCAGGCAAGCAGCCGCGGGCAGGCAGGCAGGCAGCCGCAGCGGGCAGGCAGGCAGCCGCAGCGGGTAGGCAGCCCGCCGCGCAGGCAGGCCGCCGCAGCAGAGAGACAGCCGCAGCAGGCAGGCAGCTGCAGCACGAAGGCCGCAGCAACAGCAGACAGCCACACCGAACCACACCAACAGAACCACCACAGTATAATGAAGGGCAGTGAAATCTGCACCTGTACTGTTTCCAGGTGTGCGGTTTGCTTTGAGGCTGAACAGCCATAGCTGCCTTTGAAATCTGAGCGCACACTGATCTAGGTGTGCAGTTTGCTTGTGTTCGAGGCTGCCATAATTGCCAGAAAAGGCAGGTTTTCTTTGCGAATGCAAGTTTTCTTTTACACACAAAAAAATTTTTTTTTGACTTTCTTCAACATCATTCCACTACAAGTGACAACGGTTGTAAATTTTTTACCAGCCCCCCCCCCCTGGGAGTGTGGTGCGAAGACACCAGCCCCCCCGCGGCAGAGCGGTGCGAAGTCACCAGCCCCCCCCGGCAGTGCGGTGCGAAGCCACAGCCCCCCCCCCCGATGTGCGAAGCCACCACCCCCCCCCGAATGTGCGAAGACACAGCCCCCCCGAATGTGCGAAGACACAGCCACCCCCCCCCGAATGTGCGAAGACACAGCCCCCCCCCCCCGAATGCGCGAAGCCACAGCCCCCACCGAATGTACGAAGCCACAGCCCCCCCCCCCACCGAATGTGCGAAGTCCACAGCCCACCGAATGTGCGAAGTCACAACCCCCCGAATGTGCGAAGCCCAAGTGAGGCCTCACTTCACTGCTGTAACATACACATTGCTTTGCGTTGCGACATTGTCCAATGTTGTTTACAAATATTGTTTAAAAATGCTGTGGACAGCATTTTGCCTGCCCCCCCGTGATAAGGGCACAGGCCTCAAAGCGTACAAAGCATGGATATGCACCAAATCTTTATGGTTTACAAACTCATACAATGTGTTAACAAAAATCATCTACAGACATCACAATCAACCGTTAAAATCGTCTTCGGATCAAAATTTTTTTTTAAAAAAAGTCTTTTTTCCTAAAATTTCGAATTTTTTTCGATTTTTTAGTCACAACTACAACCAAACCAGAAAACGGTTTCCGTTTTCTTTACACAAAAAGTCAGCATCGGCTGAAACAGAACGCTTTGCACACAATGGCTGAAAGCCCCCCCGGAAGGGCGAAGTCCCACAATCAGCTTCGGCTGAAAGCCCCCCCCCCCGGAGAGGGCGAAGTCCCAATCAGCTTCGGCTGAAAGCCCCCCCCCCCTGAAAGGGCGAAGTCCCAAAATCAGCTTCGGCTGAAAGCCCCCCCAAAGGGCGAGTCCCAAAAGCGCTTCGGCGCTATTCATCGTCTTGGTGCAGAGCGAAGAACCACAAAAGCGCCACGGCGCTAGTAAGAACTAGCACAGCGTGCAGCGCGCACGCCGTAATAAGTAGTCAACTTCTTTTCGCGCCCTAAGGCCTTAAGGCTGCCCGCCAGCAAAAATTCCTTTTCACGGTCCTAAGACCAGCCCCCACTCTCCTCTCCCTTTCCCCCTGGGCAAAAGCTGGCTCCGGCAGTTGGTTCTGTAAAGTAGTTTCTTCTCTCCCTGGTCAGGTCTGACTGGCCAGGTGCCCCCCCTTCCACACCCACCCAGAATTCTTTTCTGAGTTCTGGAATATACCACCCCAAGTGCCTTTGGCACACCCAAAC
>CAAHFI011465846.1:0-63506 GCA_900893395.1 Euglena gracilis
CGAAGGGCGCCGGTGGTCGTGACGACCGAAAACGGCCGCGGCGACCGTCGTTTTGCAGCCCGGAATGGCCGATCGGGCCAAAAAGACGTTTTCTGGGCGTTCGTCATTTTCGTGCGTTTTGCGCCTCCGGGCGGTAAGTGCTGTGTTTTCCGCACGCCGGCCGCGGCGGAAATGGGGTCTCCGCGTCTGCGTCCTTCGCAAACAATCAGGCGAAGGGCGCCGGTGGTCGAGACGACCGAAAACGGCGCCGACCGGTCGTTTTGCAGCCCGAGATCGGGCCGATCGCCAAAAACGTTTTCTGGGCGTTCGTCATTTTCGTGCGTTTTTGCGCCTCCCGGGCGGTAAGTGCTGTGTTTTCCGCACGCCGGCCGCGGCGGAAATGGGGTCTCCGCGTCTGCGTCCTTCGCAACAATCAGCGAAGGGCGCCGGTGGTCGAGACGACCGAAAACGCCGCGGCGACGGTCGTTTTGCAGCCCGGAATGGCCGATCGCGCCAAAAAATGACGTTTTCTGGCGTTCGTCATTTTCGTGCGTTTTTGCGCCTCCCGGGCGGTAAGTGCTGTGTTTTCCGCACGCCGGCCGCGGCGGAAATGGGGTCTCCGCGTCTGCGGTCCTTCGCAACAATCAGGCGAAGGGCGCCGGTGGTCGAGACGACCGAAAACGGCCGGCGACGGTCGTTTTGCAGCCCGGAAGGGCCGATCGGGCCAAAAACGACGTTTTCTGGGCGTTCGTATTTTCGTGCGTTTTTGCGCCTCCCGGGCGGTAAGTGCTGTGTTTTCCGCAGCGCCGGCCGCGGGGAAATGGGGTCTCCGCGTCTGCGGTCCTTCGCAACAATCAGGCGAAGGGCGCCGGTGGTCGAGACGACCGAAAACGGCGACCGGTCGTTTTGAGCCGGGAATGGCCGATCGGGCCAAAACGACGTTTTCTGGGCGTTCGTCATTTTCGTGCGTTTTTGCGCCCCCGGGCGGTAAGTGCTGTGTTTTCCGCACGCCCGGGCGGAAATGGGGTCTCCGCGTCTGCGGTCCTTCGCAAACAATCAGGCGAAGGCGCCGGTGGTCGAGACGACCGAAAACGGCCGGCGACCGGTCGTTTTGCCGCCCGGAATGGGCCGATCGCCAAAAATGACGTTTTTGGGCGTTCGTCATTTTCGTGCGTTTTTGCGCCTCCCGGGCGGTAAGTGCTGTGTTTTCCGCACGCCGGCCGCGGCGGAAATGGGGTCTCCCGCGTCTGCGGTCCTTCGCAACAATCAGGCGAAGGGCGCCGTGGTCGAGACGACCGAAAACGGCCGGCGACCGGTCGTTTTGCAGCCCGGAATGGGCCGATCGGCCAAAAATGACGTTTTCTGGGCGTTCGTCATTTTCGTGCGTTTTTTGCGCCTCCCGGGCGGTAAGTGCTGTGTTTTCCGCACGCCGGCCGCGGCGGAAATGGGGTCTCCGCGTCTGCGGTCCTTCGCAACAATCAGGCGAAGGGCGCCGGTGGTCGAGACGACCGAAAACGGCCGCGGCGACCGGTCGTTTTGCAGCCCGGAATGGGCCGATCGGCCAAAAAGACGTTTTCTGGGCGTTCGTCATTTTCGTGCGTTTTTGCGCCTCGGGCGGTAAGTGCTGTGTTTTCCGCACGCCGGCCGCGGCGGAAATGGGGTCTCCGCGTCTGCGGTCCTTCGCAACAATCAGGCGAAGGGCGGCCGGGTCGAGACGACCGAAAACGGCCCGGCGACCGGTCGTTTTGCAGCCCGGAATGGGCCGATCGGGCCAAAAAGACGTTTTCTGGGCGTTCGTCATTTTCGTGCGTTTTTGCGCCTCCCGGGCGGTAAGTGCTGTGTTTTCCGCACGCCGGCCGCGGCGGAAATGGGTCTCCGCGTCTGCGGTCCTTCGCAACAATCAGGCGAAGGCGCCGGTGGTCGAGACGACCGAAAACGGCGCGGCGACCGGTCGTTTGCAGCCCGGAATGGGCCGATCGGGCCAAAAACGACGTTTTCTGGCGTTCGTCATTTTCGTGCGTTTTTGCGCCTCCCGGGCGGTAAGTGCTGTGTTTTCCGCACGCCGGCCGCGGCGGAAATGGGGTCTCCGTGTCCTTCGCAAACAATCAGGCGAAGGGCGCCGGAGGTCGAGACGACCGAAAACGGCCCGGCGACCGGTCGTTTTGCAGCCCGGAATGGGCCGATCGGCCAAAAAGACGTTTTCTGGGCGTTCGTCATTTTCGTGCGTTTTTGCGCCTCCCGGGCGGTAAGTGCTGTGTTTTCCGCACGCCGGCCGCGGCGGAAATGGGGTCTCCGCGTCTGCGGTCCTTCGCAACAATCAGGCGAAGGGCGCCGTGGTCGGACGACCGAAAACGGCCGCGGCGACCGGTCGTTTTGCAGCCCGGAATGGGCCGATCGGGCCAAAAATGACGTTTTCTGGGCGTTCGTCATTTTCGTGCGTTTTTGCGCCTCCCGGGCGGTAAGTGCTGTGTTTTCCGCACGCCGGCCGCGGCGGAAATGGGGTCTCCGCGTCTGCGGTCCTTCGCAACAATCAGGCGAAGGGCCGCGGTGGTCGAGACGACCGAAAACGGCCGCGACCGGTCGTTTTGCAGCCCGGAATGGGCCGATCGGAAAAAAACGTTTTCTGGCGTTCGTCATTTTCGTGCGTTTTGCGCTCCCGGGCGGTAAGTGCTGTGTTTTCCGCACGCCGGCCGCGGCGGAAATGGGGTCTCCGCGTCTGCGGTCCTTCGCAACAATCAGGCGAAGGGCGCCGGTGGTCGAGACGACCGAAAACGGCCGGCGACCGGTCGTTTTGCAGCCCGGAATGGCCGATCGGGCCAAAAATGACGTTTTCTGGGCGTTCGTCATTTTCGTGCGTTTTTGCGCCTCCCGGGCGGTAGTGTGTGTTTTCCGCACGCCGGCCGCGGCGGAAATGGGGTCTCCGCGTCTGCGGTCCTTCGCAACAATCAGGCGAAGGGCGCCGGTGGTCGACGACCGAAAACGGCCGCGGCGACCGGTCGTTTTGCAGCCCGGAATGGGCCGATCGGGCCAAAAATGACGTTTTCTGGGCGTTCGTCATTTTCGTGCGTTTTTGCGCCTCCCGGGCGGTAAGTGCTGTGTTTTCCGCACGCCGGCCGCGGCGGAAATGGGGTCTCCGCGTCTGCGGTCCTTCGCAACAATCAGGCGAAGGGCGCCGGGGTCGAGACGACCGAAAACGGCCCGGCGACCGGTCGTTTTGCAGCCCGGAATGGGCCGATCGGCCAAAAAGACGTTTTCTGGGCGTTCGTCATTTTCGTGCGTTTTTGCGCCTCCCGGGCGGTAAGTGCTGTGTTTTCCGCACGCCGGCCGCGGCGGAAATGGGGTCTCCGCGTCTGCGGTCCTTCGCAAACAATCAGGCGAAGGGCGCCGGTGGTCGAGACGACCGAAAACGGCCCGGCGACCGGTCGTTTTGCAGCCCGGAATGGGCCGATCGGCCAAAAAACGTTTTCTGGGCGTTCGTCATTTCGTGCGTTTTTGCGCCTCCCGGGCGGTAAGTGCTGTGTTTTCCGCACGCCGGCCGCGGCGGAAATGGGTCTCCGCGTCTGCGTCCTTCGCAACAATCAGGCGAAGGGCGCCGGTGGTCGAGACGACCGAAAACGGCCGCGGCGACCGGTCGTTTTGCAGCCCGGAATGGGCCGATCGGGCCAAAAACGACGTTTTCTGGGCGTTCGTCATTTTCGTGCGTTTTTGCGCCTCCCGGGCGGTAAGTGCTGTGTTTTCCGCACGCCGGCCGCGGCGGAAATGGGGTCTCCGGTCTGCGGTCCTTCGCAACAATCAGGCGAAGGGCGCCGGTGGTCGAGACGACCGAAAACGGCGCGGCGACCGGTCGTTTTGCAGCCCGGAATGGGCCGATCGGGCCAAAAATGACGTTTTCTGGGCGTTCGTCATTTTCGTGCGTTTTTGCGCCTCCCGGGCGGTAAGTGCTGTGTTTTCCGCACGCCGGCCGCGGCGGAAATGGGGTCTCCGCGTCTGCGGTCCTTCGCAACAATCAGGCGAAGGGCGCCGGTGGTCGAGACGACCGAAAACGGCCCGGCGACCGGTCGTTTTGCAGCCCGGAATGGGCCGATCGGCCAAAAATGACGTTTTCTGGGCGTTCGTCATTTTCGTGCGTTTTTGCGCCTCCCGGGCGGTAAGTGCTGTGTTTTCCGCACGCCGGCCGCGGCGGAAATGGGGTCTCCGCGTCTGCGGTCCTTCGCAACAATCAGGCGAAGGGCGCCGGTGTCGAGACGACCGAAAACGGCCGCCGACCGGTCGTTTTGCAGCCCGGAATGGGCCGATCGGGCCAAAAACGACGTTTTCTGGGCGTTCGTCATTTTCGTGCGTTTTTGCGCCTCCCGGGCGGTAAGTGCTGTGTTTTCCGCACGCCGGCCGCGGCGGAAATGGGGTCTCCGCGTCTGCGGTCCTTCGCAACAATCAGGCGAAGGGCGCCGGTGGTCGAGACGACCGAAAACGGCCGCGGCGACCGGTCGTTTTGCCCCCGGAATGGGCCGATCGGCCAAAAAGACGTTTTCTGGGCGTTCGTCATTTTCGTGCGTTTTTGCGCCTCCCGGGCGGTAAGTGCTGTGTTTTCCGCACGCCGGCCGCGGCGGAAATGGGGTCTCCGCGTCTGCGGTCCTTCGCAACAATCAGGCGAAGGGCGCCGGTGGTCGAGACGACCGAAAACGGCCCGGCGACCGGTCGTTTTGCAGCCCGGAATGGGCCGATCGGGCCAAAAATGACGTTTTCTGGGCGTTCGTCATTTTCGTGCGTTTTTGCGCCTCCCGGGCGGTAAGTGCTGTGTTTTCCGCACGCCGGCCGCGGCGGAAATGGGGTCTCCGCGTCTGCGGTCCTTCGCAACAATCAGGCGAAGGGCGCCGGTGGTCGAGACGACCGAAAACGGCCCGGCGACCGGTCGTTTTGCAGCCCGGAATGGGCCGATCGGGCCAAAAATGACGTTTTGGGCGTTCGTCATTTTCGTGCGTTTTTGCGCCTCCCGGGCGGTAAGTGCTGTGTTTTCCGCACGCCGGCCGCGGCGGAAATGGGGTCTCCGCGTCTGCGGTCCTTCGCAACAATCAGGCGAAGGGCGCCGGTGGTCGAGACGACCGAAAACGGCCGACCGGTCGTTTTGCAGCCCGGAATGGGCCGATCGGGCCAAAAAGACGTTTTCTGGGCGTTCGTCATTTTCGTGCGTTTTTGCGCCTCCCGGGCGGTAAGTGCTGTGTTTTCCGCACGCCGGCCGCGGCGGAAATGGGGTCTCCGCGTCTGCGGTCCTTCGCAACAATCAGGCGAAGGGCGCCGGTGGTCGAGACGACCGAAAACGGCCGCGGCGACCGGTCGTTTTGCAGCCCGGAATGGGCCGATCGGCCAAAAAGACGTTTTCTGGGCGTTCGTCATTTTCGTGCGTTTTTGCGCCTCCCGGGCGGTAAGTGCTGTGTTTTCCGCACGCCGGCCGCGGCGGAAATGGGGTCTCCGCGTCTGCGGTCCTTCGCAACAATCAGGCGAAGGGCGCCGGTGGTCGAGACGACCGAAAACGGCGCGGCGACCGGTCGTTTTGCAGCCCGGAATGGGCCGATCGGGCCAAAAATGACGTTTTCTGGGCGTTCGTCATTTTCGTGCGTTTTTGCGCCTCCCGGGCGGTAAGTGCTGTGTTTTCCGCACGCCGGCCGCGGCGGAAATGGGGTCTCCGCGTCTGCGGTCCTTCGCAACAATCAGGCGAAGGGCGCCGGTGGTCGAGACGACCGAAAACGGCCGCGGCGACCGGTCGTTTTGCAGCCCGGAATGGGCCGATCGGCCAAAAAACGTTTTCTGGGCGTTCGTCATTTTCGTGCGTTTTTGCGCCTCCCGGGCGGTAAGTGCTGTGTTTTCCGCACGCCGGCCGCGGCGGAAATGGGGTCTCCGCGTCTGCGGTCCTTCGCAACAATCAGGCGAAGGGCGCCGGTGGTCGAGACGACCGAAAACGGCCGCGCGACCGGTCGTTTTGCAGCCCGGAATGGGCCGATCGGCCAAAAATGACGTTTTCTGGGCGTTCGTCATTTTCGTGCGTTTTTGCGCCTCCCGGGCGGTAAGTGCTGTGTTTTCCGCACGCCGGCCGCGGCGGAAATGGGGTCTCCGCGTCTGCGGTCCTTCGCAACAATCAGGCGAAGGGCGCCGGTGGTCGAGACGACCGAAAACGGCCGCGGCGACCGGTCGTTTTGCAGCCCGGAATGGGCCGATCGGGCCAAAAATGACGTTTTCTGGGCGTTCGTCATTTTCGTGCGTTTTTGCGCCTCCCGGGCGGTAAGTGCTGTGTTTTCCGCACGCCGGCCGCGGCGGAAATGGGGTCTCCGCGTCTGCGGTCCTTCGCAACAATCAGGCGAAGGGCGCCGGTGGTCGAGACGACCGAAAACGGCCGGCGACGGTCGTTTTGCAGCCCGGAATGGGCCGATCGCGCCAAAAATGACGTTTTCTGGGCGTTCGTCATTTTCGTGCGTTTTTGCGCCTCCCGGGCGGTAAGTGCTGTGTTTTCCGCACGCCGGCCGCGGCGGAAATGGGGTCTCCGCGTCTGTCCTTCGCAACAATCAGGCGAAGGGCGCCGGTGGTCGAGACGACCGAAAACGGCCGGCGACCGGTCGTTTTGCAGCCCGGAATGGGCCGATCGGGCCAAAAAGACGTTTTCTGGGCGTTCGTCATTTTCGTGCGTTTTTGCGCCTCCCGGGCGGTAAGTGCTGTGTTTTCCGCACGCCGGCCGCGGCGGAAATGGGGTCTCCGCGTCTGCGGTCCTTCGCAACAATCAGGCGAAGGGCGCCGGTGGTCGAGACGACCGAAAACGGCCGGCGACCGGTCGTTTTGCAGCCCGGAATGGGCCGATCGGGCCAAAAAGACGTTTTCTGGGCGTTCGTCATTTTCGTGCGTTTTTGCGCCTCCCGGGCGGTAAGTGCTGTGTTTTCCGCACGCCGGCCGCGGCGGAAATGGGGTCTCCGCGTCTGCGGTCCTTCGCAACAATCAGGCGAAGGGCGCCGGTGGTCGAGACGACCGAAAACGGCCGCGGCGACCGGTCGTTTTGCAGCCCGGAATGGGCCGATCGGGCCAAAAAACGTTTTCTGGGCGTTCGTCATTTTCGTGCGTTTTTGCGCCTCCCGGGCGGTAAGTGCTGTGTTTTCCGCACGCCGGCCGCGGCGGAAATGGGGTCTCCGCGTCTGCGGTCCTTCGCAACAATCAGGCGAAGGGCGCCGGTGGTCGAGACGACCGAAAACGGCCGGCGACCGGTCGTTTTGCAGCCCGGAATGGGCCGATCGGCCAAAAAGACGTTTTCTGGGCGTTCGTCATTTTCGTGCGTTTTTGCGCCTCCCGGGCGGTAAGTGCTGTGTTTTCCGCACGCCGGCCGCGGCGGAAATGGGGTCTCCGCGTCTGCGGTCCTTCGCAACAATCAGGCGAAGGGCGCCGGTGGTCGAGACGACCGAAAACGGCCCGGCGACCGGTCGTTTTGCAGCCCGGAATGGGCCGATCGGGCCAAAAACGACGTTTTCTGGGCGTTCGTCATTTTCGTGCGTTTTTGCGCCTCCCGGGCGGTAAGTGCTGTGTTTTCCGCACGCCGGCCGCGGCGGAAATGGGGTCTCCGCGTCTGCGGTCCTTCGCAACAATCAGGCGAAGGGCGCCGGTGGTCGAGACGACCGAAAACGGCCGCGGCGACCGGTCGTTTTGCAGCCCGGAATGGGCCGATCGGGCCAAAAAGACGTTTTCTGGGCGTTCGTCATTTTCGTGCGTTTTTGCGCCTCCCGGGCGGTAAGTGCTGTGTTTTCCGCACGCCGGCCGCGGCGGAAATGGGGTCTCCGCGTCTGCGGTCCTTCGCAACAATCAGGCGAAGGGCGCCGGTGGTCGAGACGACCGAAAACGGCCGGCGACCGGTCGTTTTGCAGCCCGGAATGGGCCGATCGGGCCAAAAACGACGTTTTCTGGGCGTTCGTCATTTTCGTGCGTTTTTGCGCCTCCCGGGCGGTAAGTGCTGTGTTTTCCGCACGCCGGCCGCGGCGGAAATGGGGTCTCCGCGTCTGCGGTCCTTCGCAACAATCAGGCGAAGGGCGCCGGTGGTCGAGACGACCGAAAACGGCCGCGGCGACCGGTCGTTTTGCAGCCCGGAATGGGCCGATCGGCCAAAAATGACGTTTTCTGGGCGTTCGTCATTTTCGTGCGTTTTTGCGCCTCCCGGGCGGTAAGTGCTGTGTTTTCCGCACGCCGGCCGCGGCGGAAATGGGGTCTCCGCGTCTGCGGTCCTTCGCAACAATCAGGCGAAGGGCGCCGGTGGTCGAGACGACCGAAAACGGCCGCGGCGACCGGTCGTTTTGCAGCCCGGAATGGGCCGATCGGGCCAAAAAGACGTTTTCTGGGCGTTCGTCATTTTCGTGCGTTTTTGCGCCTCCCGGGCGGTAAGTGCTGTGTTTTCCGCACGCCGGCCGCGGCGGAAATGGGGTCTCCGCGTCTGCGGTCCTTCGCAACAATCAGGCGAAGGGCGCCGGTGGTCGAGACGACCGAAAACGGCCGCGGCGACCGGTCGTTTTGCAGCCCGGAATGGGCCGATCGGGCCAAAAAGACGTTTTCTGGGCGTTCGTCATTTTCGTGCGTTTTTGCGCCTCCCGGGCGGTAAGTGCTGTGTTTTCCGCACGCCGGCCGCGGCGGAAATGGGGTCTCCGCGTCTGCGGTCCTTCGCAACAATCAGGCGAAGGGCGCCGGTGGTCGAGACGACCGAAAACGGCCGCGGCGACCGGTCGTTTTGCAGCCCGGAATGGGCCGATCGGGCCAAAAATGACGTTTTCTGGGCGTTCGTCATTTTCGTGCGTTTTTGCGCCTCCCGGGCGGTAAGTGCTGTGTTTTCCGCACGCCGGCCGCGGCGGAAATGGGGTCTCCGCGTCTGCGGTCCTTCGCAACAATCAGGCGAAGGGCGCCGGTGGTCGAGACGACCGAAAACGGCCGCGCGACCGGTCGTTTTGCAGCCCGGAATGGGCCGATCGGGCCAAAAATGACGTTTTCTGGGCGTTCGTCATTTTCGTGCGTTTTTGCGCCTCCCGGGCGGTAAGTGCTGTGTTTTCCGCACGCCGGCCGCGGCGGAAATGGGGTCTCCGCGTCTGCGGTCCTTCGCAACAATCAGGCGAAGGGCGCCGGTGGTCGAGACGACCGAAAACGGCCCGGCGACCGGTCGTTTTGCAGCCCGGAATGGGCCGATCGGGCCAAAAATGACGTTTTCTGGGCGTTCGTCATTTTCGTGCGTTTTTGCGCCTCCCGGGCGGTAAGTGCTGTGTTTTCCGCACGCCGGCCGCGGCGGAAATGGGGTCTCCGCGTCTGCGGTCCTTCGCAACAATCAGGCGAAGGGCGCCGGTGGTCGAGACGACCGAAAACGGCCGCGGCGACCGGTCGTTTTGCAGCCCGGAATGGGCCGATCGGGCCAAAAAGACGTTTTCTGGGCGTTCGTCATTTTCGTGCGTTTTTGCGCCTCCCGGGCGGTAAGTGCTGTGTTTTCCGCACGCCGGCCGCGGCGGAAATGGGGTCTCCGCGTCTGCGGTCCTTCGCAACAATCAGGCGAAGGGCGCCGGTGGTCGAGACGACCGAAAACGGCCGCGGCGACCGGTCGTTTTGCAGCCCGGAATGGGCCGATCGGGCCAAAAATGACGTTTTCTGGGCGTTCGTCATTTTCGTGCGTTTTTGCGCCTCCCGGGCGGTAAGTGCTGTGTTTTCCGCACGCCGGCCGCGGCGGAAATGGGGTCTCCGCGTCTGCGGTCCTTCGCAACAATCAGGCGAAGGGCGCCGGTGGTCGAGACGACCGAAAACGGCCGCGGCGACCGGTCGTTTTGCAGCCCGGAATGGGCCGATCGGGCCAAAAATGACGTTTTCTGGGCGTTCGTCATTTTCGTGCGTTTTTGCGCCTCCCGGGCGGTAAGTGCTGTGTTTTCCGCACGCCGGCCGCGGCGGAAATGGGGTCTCCGCGTCTGCGGTCCTTCGCAACAATCAGGCGAAGGGCGCCGGTGGTCGAGACGACCGAAAACGGCCCGGCGACCGGTCGTTTTGCAGCCCGGAATGGGCCGATCGGGCCAAAAATGACGTTTTCTGGGCGTTCGTCATTTTCGTGCGTTTTTGCGCCTCCCGGGCGGTAAGTGCTGTGTTTTCCGCACGCCGGCCGCGGCGGAAATGGGGTCTCCGCGTCTGCGGTCCTTCGCAACAATCAGGCGAAGGGCGCCGGTGGTCGAGACGACCGAAAACGGCCGCGGCGACCGGTCGTTTTGCAGCCCGGAATGGGCCGATCGGGCCAAAAAGACGTTTTCTGGGCGTTCGTCATTTTCGTGCGTTTTTGCGCCTCCCGGGCGGTAAGTGCTGTGTTTTCCGCACGCCGGCCGCGGCGGAAATGGGGTCTCCGCGTCTGCGGTCCTTCGCAACAATCAGGCGAAGGGCGCCGGTGGTCGAGACGACCGAAAACGGCCGCGGCGACCGGTCGTTTTGCAGCCCGGAATGGGCCGATCGGGCCAAAAATGACGTTTTCTGGGCGTTCGTCATTTTCGTGCGTTTTTGCGCCTCCCGGGCGGTAAGTGCTGTGTTTTCCGCACGCCGGCCGCGGCGGAAATGGGGTCTCCGCGTCTGCGGTCCTTCGCAACAATCAGGCGAAGGGCGCCGGTGGTCGAGACGACCGAAAACGGCCGCGGCGACCGGTCGTTTTGCAGCCCGGAATGGGCCGATCGGGCCAAAAATGACGTTTTCTGGGCGTTCGTCATTTTCGTGCGTTTTTGCGCCTCCCGGGCGGTAAGTGCTGTGTTTTCCGCACGCCGGCCGCGGCGGAAATGGGGTCTCCGCGTCTGCGGTCCTTCGCAACAATCAGGCGAAGGGCGCCGGTGGTCGAGACGACCGAAAACGGCCGCGGCGACCGGTCGTTTTGCAGCCCGGAATGGGCCGATCGGGCCAAAAAGACGTTTTCTGGGCGTTCGTCATTTTCGTGCGTTTTTGCGCCTCCCGGGCGGTAAGTGCTGTGTTTTCCGCACGCCGGCCGCGGCGGAAATGGGGTCTCCGCGTCTGCGGTCCTTCGCAACAATCAGGCGAAGGGCGCCGGTGGTCGAGACGACCGAAAACGGCCGGCGACCGGTCGTTTTGCAGCCCGGAATGGGCCGATCGGGCCAAAAATGACGTTTTCTGGGCGTTCGTCATTTTCGTGCGTTTTTGCGCCTCCCGGGCGGTAAGTGCTGTGTTTTCCGCACGCCGGCCGCGGCGGAAATGGGGTCTCCGCGTCTGCGGTCCTTCGCAACAATCAGGCGAAGGGCGCCGGTGGTCGAGACGACCGAAAACGGCCGCGGCGACCGGTCGTTTTGCAGCCCGGAATGGGCCGATCGGGCCAAAAATGACGTTTTCTGGGCGTTCGTCATTTTCGTGCGTTTTTGCGCCTCCCGGGCGGTAAGTGCTGTGTTTTCCGCACGCCGGCCGCGGCGGAAATGGGGTCTCCGCGTCTGCGGTCCTTCGCAACAATCAGGCGAAGGGCGCCGGTGGTCGAGACGACCGAAAACGGCCGCGGCGACCGGTCGTTTTGCAGCCCGGAATGGGCCGATCGGGCCAAAAATGACGTTTTCTGGGCGTTCGTCATTTTCGTGCGTTTTTGCGCCTCCCGGGCGGTAAGTGCTGTGTTTTCCGCACGCCGGCCGCGGCGGAAATGGGGTCTCCGCGTCTGCGGTCCTTCGCAACAATCAGGCGAAGGGCGCCGGTGGTCGAGACGACCGAAAACGGCCGCGGCGACCGGTCGTTTTGCAGCCCGGAATGGGCCGATCGGGCCAAAAATGACGTTTTCTGGGCGTTCGTCATTTTCGTGCGTTTTTGCGCCTCCCGGGCGGTAAGTGCTGTGTTTTCCGCACGCCGGCCGCGGCGGAAATGGGGTCTCCGCGTCTGCGGTCCTTCGCAACAATCAGGCGAAGGGCGCCGGTGGTCGAGACGACCGAAAACGGCCGCGCGACCGGTCGTTTTGCAGCCCGGAATGGGCCGATCGGGCCAAAAATGACGTTTTCTGGGCGTTCGTCATTTTCGTGCGTTTTTGCGCCTCCCGGGCGGTAAGTGCTGTGTTTTCCGCACGCCGGCCGCGGCGGAAATGGGGTCTCCGCGTCTGCGGTCCTTCGCAACAATCAGGCGAAGGGCGCCGGTGGTCGAGACGACCGAAAACGGCCGCGACCGGTCGTTTTGCAGCCCGGAATGGGCCGATCGGGCCAAAAATGACGTTTTCTGGGCGTTCGTCATTTTCGTGCGTTTTTGCGCCTCCCGGGCGGTAAGTGCTGTGTTTTCCGCACGCCGGCCGCGGCGGAAATGGGGTCTCCGCGTCTGCGGTCCTTCGCAACAATCAGGCGAAGGGCGCCGGTGGTCGAGACGACCGAAAACGGCCGCGCGACCGGTCGTTTTGCAGCCCGGAATGGGCCGATCGGGCCAAAAATGACGTTTTCTGGGCGTTCGTCATTTTCGTGCGTTTTTGCGCCTCCCGGGCGGTAAGTGCTGTGTTTTCCGCACGCCGGCCGCGGCGGAAATGGGGTCTCCGCGTCTGCGGTCCTTCGCAACAATCAGGCGAAGGGCGCCGGTGGTCGAGACGACCGAAAACGGCCGCGGCGACCGGTCGTTTTGCAGCCCGGAATGGGCCGATCGGGCCAAAAATGACGTTTTCTGGGCGTTCGTCATTTTCGTGCGTTTTTGCGCCTCCCGGGCGGTAAGTGCTGTGTTTTCCGCACGCCGGCCGCGGCGGAAATGGGGTCTCCGCGTCTGCGGTCCTTCGCAACAATCAGGCGAAGGGCGCCGGTGGTCGAGACGACCGAAAACGGCCGCGGCGACCGGTCGTTTTGCAGCCCGGAATGGGCCGATCGGGCCAAAAATGACGTTTTCTGGGCGTTCGTCATTTTCGTGCGTTTTTGCGCCTCCCGGGCGGTAAGTGCTGTGTTTTCCGCACGCCGGCCGCGGCGGAAATGGGGTCTCCGCGTCTGCGGTCCTTCGCAACAATCAGGCGAAGGGCGCCGGTGGTCGAGACGACCGAAAACGGCCGCGGCGACCGGTCGTTTTGCAGCCCGGAATGGGCCGATCGGGCCAAAAATGACGTTTTCTGGGCGTTCGTCATTTTCGTGCGTTTTTGCGCCTCCCGGGCGGTAAGTGCTGTGTTTTCCGCACGCCGGCCGCGGCGGAAATGGGGTCTCCGCGTCTGCGGTCCTTCGCAACAATCAGGCGAAGGGCGCCGGTGGTCGAGACGACCGAAAACGGCCGCGGCGACCGGTCGTTTTGCAGCCCGGAATGGGCCGATCGGCCAAAAATGACGTTTTCTGGGCGTTCGTCATTTTCGTGCGTTTTTGCGCCTCCCGGGCGGTAAGTGCTGTGTTTTCCGCACGCCGGCCGCGGCGGAAATGGGGTCTCCGCGTCTGCGGTCCTTCGCAACAATCAGGCGAAGGGCGCCGGTGGTCGAGACGACCGAAAACGGCCGCGGCGACCGGTCGTTTTGCAGCCCGGAATGGGCCGATCGGGCCAAAAATGACGTTTTCTGGGCGTTCGTCATTTTCGTGCGTTTTTGCGCCTCCCGGGCGGTAAGTGCTGTGTTTTCCGCACGCCGGCCGCGGCGGAAATGGGGTCTCCGCGTCTGCGGTCCTTCGCAACAATCAGGCGAAGGGCGCCGGTGGTCGAGACGACCGAAAACGGCCGCGGCGACCGGTCGTTTTGCAGCCCGGAATGGGCCGATCGGGCCAAAAATGACGTTTTCTGGGCGTTCGTCATTTTCGTGCGTTTTTGCGCCTCCCGGGCGGTAAGTGCTGTGTTTTCCGCACGCCGGCCGCGGCGGAAATGGGGTCTCCGCGTCTGCGGTCCTTCGCAACAATCAGGCGAAGGGCGCCGGTGGTCGAGACGACCGAAAACGGCCGCGGCGACCGGTCGTTTTGCAGCCCGGAATGGGCCGATCGGGCCAAAAATGACGTTTTCTGGGCGTTCGTCATTTTCGTGCGTTTTTGCGCCTCCCGGGCGGTAAGTGCTGTGTTTTCCGCACGCCGGCCGCGGCGGAAATGGGGTCTCCGCGTCTGCGGTCCTTCGCAACAATCAGGCGAAGGGCGCCGGTGGTCGAGACGACCGAAAACGGCCGCGGCGACCGGTCGTTTTGCAGCCCGGAATGGGCCGATCGGGCCAAAAATGACGTTTTCTGGGCGTTCGTCATTTTCGTGCGTTTTTGCGCCTCCCGGGCGGTAAGTGCTGTGTTTTCCGCACGCCGGCCGCGGCGGAAATGGGGTCTCCGCGTCTGCGGTCCTTCGCAACAATCAGGCGAAGGGCGCCGGTGGTCGAGACGACCGAAAACGGCCGCGGCGACCGGTCGTTTTGCAGCCCGGAATGGGCCGATCGGGCCAAAAATGACGTTTTCTGGGCGTTCGTCATTTTCGTGCGTTTTTGCGCCTCCCGGGCGGTAAGTGCTGTGTTTTCCGCACGCCGGCCGCGGCGGAAATGGGGTCTCCGCGTCTGCGGTCCTTCGCAACAATCAGGCGAAGGGCGCCGGTGGTCGAGACGACCGAAAACGGCCGCGGCGACCGGTCGTTTTGCAGCCCGGAATGGGCCGATCGGGCCAAAAATGACGTTTTCTGGGCGTTCGTCATTTTCGTGCGTTTTTGCGCCTCCCGGGCGGTAAGTGCTGTGTTTTCCGCACGCCGGCCGCGGCGGAAATGGGGTCTCCGCGTCTGCGGTCCTTCGCAACAATCAGGCGAAGGGCGCCGGTGGTCGAGACGACCGAAAACGGCCGCGGCGACCGGTCGTTTTGCAGCCCGGAATGGGCCGATCGGGCCAAAAATGACGTTTTCTGGGCGTTCGTCATTTTCGTGCGTTTTTGCGCCTCCCGGGCGGTAAGTGCTGTGTTTTCCGCACGCCGGCCGCGGCGGAAATGGGGTCTCCGCGTCTGCGGTCCTTCGCAACAATCAGGCGAAGGGCGCCGGTGGTCGAGACGACCGAAAACGGCCGCGGCGACCGGTCGTTTTGCAGCCCGGAATGGGCCGATCGGGCCAAAAATGACGTTTTCTGGGCGTTCGTCATTTTCGTGCGTTTTTGCGCCTCCCGGGCGGTAAGTGCTGTGTTTTCCGCACGCCGGCCGCGGCGGAAATGGGGTCTCCGCGTCTGCGGTCCTTCGCAACAATCAGGCGAAGGGCGCCGGTGGTCGAGACGACCGAAAACGGCCGCGGCGACCGGTCGTTTTGCAGCCCGGAATGGGCCGATCGGGCCAAAAATGACGTTTTCTGGGCGTTCGTCATTTTCGTGCGTTTTTGCGCCTCCCGGGCGGTAAGTGCTGTGTTTTCCGCACGCCGGCCGCGGCGGAAATGGGGTCTCCGCGTCTGCGGTCCTTCGCAACAATCAGGCGAAGGGCGCCGGTGGTCGAGACGACCGAAAACGGCCGCGGCGACCGGTCGTTTTGCAGCCCGGAATGGGCCGATCGGGCCAAAAATGACGTTTTCTGGGCGTTCGTCATTTTCGTGCGTTTTTGCGCCTCCCGGGCGGTAAGTGCTGTGTTTTCCGCACGCCGGCCGCGGCGGAAATGGGGTCTCCGCGTCTGCGGTCCTTCGCAACAATCAGGCGAAGGGCGCCGGTGGTCGAGACGACCGAAAACGGCCGCGGCGACCGGTCGTTTTGCAGCCCGGAATGGGCCGATCGGGCCAAAAATGACGTTTTCTGGGCGTTCGTCATTTTCGTGCGTTTTTGCGCCTCCCGGGCGGTAAGTGCTGTGTTTTCCGCACGCCGGCCGCGGCGGAAATGGGGTCTCCGCGTCTGCGGTCCTTCGCAACAATCAGGCGAAGGGCGCCGGTGGTCGAGACGACCGAAAACGGCCGCGGCGACCGGTCGTTTTGCAGCCCGGAATGGGCCGATCGGGCCAAAAATGACGTTTTCTGGGCGTTCGTCATTTTCGTGCGTTTTTGCGCCTCCCGGGCGGTAAGTGCTGTGTTTTCCGCACGCCGGCCGCGGCGGAAATGGGGTCTCCGCGTCTGCGGTCCTTCGCAACAATCAGGCGAAGGGCGCCGGTGGTCGAGACGACCGAAAACGGCCGCGGCGACCGGTCGTTTTGCAGCCCGGAATGGGCCGATCGGGCCAAAAATGACGTTTTCTGGGCGTTCGTCATTTTCGTGCGTTTTTGCGCCTCCCGGGCGGTAAGTGCTGTGTTTTCCGCACGCCGGCCGCGGCGGAAATGGGGTCTCCGCGTCTGCGGTCCTTCGCAACAATCAGGCGAAGGGCGCCGGTGGTCGAGACGACCGAAAACGGCCGCGGCGACCGGTCGTTTTGCAGCCCGGAATGGGCCGATCGGGCCAAAAATGACGTTTTCTGGGCGTTCGTCATTTTCGTGCGTTTTTGCGCCTCCCGGGCGGTAAGTGCTGTGTTTTCCGCACGCCGGCCGCGGCGGAAATGGGGTCTCCGCGTCTGCGGTCCTTCGCAACAATCAGGCGAAGGGCGCCGGTGGTCGAGACGACCGAAAACGGCCGCGGCGACCGGTCGTTTTGCAGCCCGGAATGGGCCGATCGGGCCAAAAATGACGTTTTCTGGGCGTTCGTCATTTTCGTGCGTTTTTGCGCCTCCCGGGCGGTAAGTGCTGTGTTTTCCGCACGCCGGCCGCGGCGGAAATGGGGTCTCCGCGTCTGCGGTCCTTCGCAACAATCAGGCGAAGGGCGCCGGTGGTCGAGACGACCGAAAACGGCCGCGGCGACCGGTCGTTTTGCAGCCCGGAATGGGCCGATCGGGCCAAAAATGACGTTTTCTGGGCGTTCGTCATTTTCGTGCGTTTTTGCGCCTCCCGGGCGGTAAGTGCTGTGTTTTCCGCACGCCGGCCGCGGCGGAAATGGGGTCTCCGCGTCTGCGGTCCTTCGCAACAATCAGGCGAAGGGCGCCGGTGGTCGAGACGACCGAAAACGGCCGCGGCGACCGGTCGTTTTGCAGCCCGGAATGGGCCGATCGGGCCAAAAATGACGTTTTCTGGGCGTTCGTCATTTTCGTGCGTTTTTGCGCCTCCCGGGCGGTAAGTGCTGTGTTTTCCGCACGCCGGCCGCGGCGGAAATGGGGTCTCCGCGTCTGCGGTCCTTCGCAACAATCAGGCGAAGGGCGCCGGTGGTCGAGACGACCGAAAACGGCCGCGGCGACCGGTCGTTTTGCAGCCCGGAATGGGCCGATCGGGCCAAAAATGACGTTTTCTGGGCGTTCGTCATTTTCGTGCGTTTTTGCGCCTCCCGGGCGGTAAGTGCTGTGTTTTCCGCACGCCGGCCGCGGCGGAAATGGGGTCTCCGCGTCTGCGGTCCTTCGCAACAATCAGGCGAAGGGCGCCGGTGGTCGAGACGACCGAAAACGGCCGCGGCGACCGGTCGTTTTGCAGCCCGGAATGGGCCGATCGGGCCAAAAATGACGTTTTCTGGGCGTTCGTCATTTTCGTGCGTTTTTGCGCCTCCCGGGCGGTAAGTGCTGTGTTTTCCGCACGCCGGCCGCGGCGGAAATGGGGTCTCCGCGTCTGCGGTCCTTCGCAACAATCAGGCGAAGGGCGCCGGTGGTCGAGACGACCGAAAACGGCCGCGGCGACCGGTCGTTTTGCAGCCCGGAATGGGCCGATCGGGCCAAAAATGACGTTTTCTGGGCGTTCGTCATTTTCGTGCGTTTTTGCGCCTCCCGGGCGGTAAGTGCTGTGTTTTCCGCACGCCGGCCGCGGCGGAAATGGGGTCTCCGCGTCTGCGGTCCTTCGCAACAATCAGGCGAAGGGCGCCGGTGGTCGAGACGACCGAAAACGGCCGCGGCGACCGGTCGTTTTGCAGCCCGGAATGGGCCGATCGGGCCAAAAATGACGTTTTCTGGGCGTTCGTCATTTTCGTGCGTTTTTGCGCCTCCCGGGCGGTAAGTGCTGTGTTTTCCGCACGCCGGCCGCGGCGGAAATGGGGTCTCCGCGTCTGCGGTCCTTCGCAACAATCAGGCGAAGGGCGCCGGTGGTCGAGACGACCGAAAACGGCCGCGGCGACCGGTCGTTTTGCAGCCCGGAATGGGCCGATCGGGCCAAAAATGACGTTTTCTGGGCGTTCGTCATTTTCGTGCGTTTTTGCGCCTCCCGGGCGGTAAGTGCTGTGTTTTCCGCACGCCGGCCGCGGCGGAAATGGGGTCTCCGCGTCTGCGGTCCTTCGCAACAATCAGGCGAAGGGCGCCGGTGGTCGAGACGACCGAAAACGGCCGCGGCGACCGGTCGTTTTGCAGCCCGGAATGGGCCGATCGGGCCAAAAATGACGTTTTCTGGGCGTTCGTCATTTTCGTGCGTTTTTGCGCCTCCCGGGCGGTAAGTGCTGTGTTTTCCGCACGCCGGCCGCGGCGGAAATGGGGTCTCCGCGTCTGCGGTCCTTCGCAACAATCAGGCGAAGGGCGCCGGTGGTCGAGACGACCGAAAACGGCCGCGGCGACCGGTCGTTTTGCAGCCCGGAATGGGCCGATCGGGCCAAAAATGACGTTTTCTGGGCGTTCGTCATTTTCGTGCGTTTTTGCGCCTCCCGGGCGGTAAGTGCTGTGTTTTCCGCACGCCGGCCGCGGCGGAAATGGGGTCTCCGCGTCTGCGGTCCTTCGCAACAATCAGGCGAAGGGCGCCGGTGGTCGAGACGACCGAAAACGGCCGCGGCGACCGGTCGTTTTGCAGCCCGGAATGGGCCGATCGGCCAAAAATGACGTTTTCTGGGCGTTCGTCATTTTCGTGCGTTTTTGCGCCTCCCGGGCGGTAAGTGCTGTGTTTTCCGCACGCCGGCCGCGGCGGAAATGGGGTCTCCGCGTCTGCGGTCCTTCGCAACAATCAGGCGAAGGGCGCCGGTGGTCGAGACGACCGAAAACGGCCGCGGCGACCGGTCGTTTTGCAGCCCGGAATGGGCCGATCGGGCCAAAAATGACGTTTTCTGGGCGTTCGTCATTTTCGTGCGTTTTTGCGCCTCCCGGGCGGTAAGTGCTGTGTTTTCCGCACGCCGGCCGCGGCGGAAATGGGGTCTCCGCGTCTGCGGTCCTTCGCAACAATCAGGCGAAGGGCGCCGGTGGTCGAGACGACCGAAAACGGCCGCGGCGACCGGTCGTTTTGCAGCCCGGAATGGGCCGATCGGGCCAAAAATGACGTTTTCTGGGCGTTCGTCATTTTCGTGCGTTTTTGCGCCTCCCGGGCGGTAAGTGCTGTGTTTTCCGCACGCCGGCCGCGGCGGAAATGGGGTCTCCGCGTCTGCGGTCCTTCGCAACAATCAGGCGAAGGGCGCCGGTGGTCGAGACGACCGAAAACGGCCGCGGCGACCGGTCGTTTTGCAGCCCGGAATGGGCCGATCGGGCCAAAAATGACGTTTTCTGGGCGTTCGTCATTTTCGTGCGTTTTTGCGCCTCCCGGGCGGTAAGTGCTGTGTTTTCCGCACGCCGGCCGCGGCGGAAATGGGGTCTCCGCGTCTGCGGTCCTTCGCAACAATCAGGCGAAGGGCGCCGGTGGTCGAGACGACCGAAAACGGCCGCGGCGACCGGTCGTTTTGCAGCCCGGAATGGGCCGATCGGCCAAAAATGACGTTTTCTGGGCGTTCGTCATTTTCGTGCGTTTTTGCGCCTCCCGGGCGGTAAGTGCTGTGTTTTCCGCACGCCGGCCGCGGCGGAAATGGGGTCTCCGCGTCTGCGGTCCTTCGCAACAATCAGGCGAAGGGCGCCGGTGGTCGAGACGACCGAAAACGGCCGCGGCGACCGGTCGTTTTGCAGCCCGGAATGGGCCGATCGGGCCAAAAATGACGTTTTCTGGGCGTTCGTCATTTTCGTGCGTTTTTGCGCCTCCCGGGCGGTAAGTGCTGTGTTTTCCGCACGCCGGCCGCGGCGGAAATGGGGTCTCCGCGTCTGCGGTCCTTCGCAACAATCAGGCGAAGGGCGCCGGTGGTCGAGACGACCGAAAACGGCCGCGGCGACCGGTCGTTTTGCAGCCCGGAATGGGCCGATCGGGCCAAAAATGACGTTTTCTGGGCGTTCGTCATTTTCGTGCGTTTTTGCGCCTCCCGGGCGGTAAGTGCTGTGTTTTCCGCACGCCGGCCGCGGCGGAAATGGGGTCTCCGCGTCTGCGGTCCTTCGCAACAATCAGGCGAAGGGCGCCGGTGGTCGAGACGACCGAAAACGGCCGCGGCGACCGGTCGTTTTGCAGCCCGGAATGGGCCGATCGGGCCAAAAATGACGTTTTCTGGGCGTTCGTCATTTTCGTGCGTTTTTGCGCCTCCCGGGCGGTAAGTGCTGTGTTTTCCGCACGCCGGCCGCGGCGGAAATGGGGTCTCCGCGTCTGCGGTCCTTCGCAACAATCAGGCGAAGGGCGCCGGTGGTCGAGACGACCGAAAACGGCCGCGGCGACCGGTCGTTTTGCAGCCCGGAATGGGCCGATCGGGCCAAAAATGACGTTTTCTGGGCGTTCGTCATTTTCGTGCGTTTTTGCGCCTCCCGGGCGGTAAGTGCTGTGTTTTCCGCACGCCGGCCGCGGCGGAAATGGGGTCTCCGCGTCTGCGGTCCTTCGCAACAATCAGGCGAAGGGCGCCGGTGGTCGAGACGACCGAAAACGGCCGCGGCGACCGGTCGTTTTGCAGCCCGGAATGGGCCGATCGGGCCAAAAATGACGTTTTCTGGGCGTTCGTCATTTTCGTGCGTTTTTGCGCCTCCCGGGCGGTAAGTGCTGTGTTTTCCGCACGCCGGCCGCGGCGGAAATGGGGTCTCCGCGTCTGCGGTCCTTCGCAACAATCAGGCGAAGGGCGCCGGTGGTCGAGACGACCGAAAACGGCCGCGGCGACCGGTCGTTTTGCAGCCCGGAATGGGCCGATCGGGCCAAAAATGACGTTTTCTGGGCGTTCGTCATTTTCGTGCGTTTTTGCGCCTCCCGGGCGGTAAGTGCTGTGTTTTCCGCACGCCGGCCGCGGCGGAAATGGGGTCTCCGCGTCTGCGGTCCTTCGCAACAATCAGGCGAAGGGCGCCGGTGGTCGAGACGACCGAAAACGGCCGCGGCGACCGGTCGTTTTGCAGCCCGGAATGGGCCGATCGGGCCAAAAATGACGTTTTCTGGGCGTTCGTCATTTTCGTGCGTTTTTGCGCCTCCCGGGCGGTAAGTGCTGTGTTTTCCGCACGCCGGCCGCGGCGGAAATGGGGTCTCCGCGTCTGCGGTCCTTCGCAACAATCAGGCGAAGGGCGCCGGTGGTCGAGACGACCGAAAACGGCCGCGGCGACCGGTCGTTTTGCAGCCCGGAATGGGCCGATCGGGCCAAAAATGACGTTTTCTGGGCGTTCGTCATTTTCGTGCGTTTTTGCGCCTCCCGGGCGGTAAGTGCTGTGTTTTCCGCACGCCGGCCGCGGCGGAAATGGGGTCTCCGCGTCTGCGGTCCTTCGCAACAATCAGGCGAAGGGCGCCGGTGGTCGAGACGACCGAAAACGGCCGCGGCGACCGGTCGTTTTGCAGCCCGGAATGGGCCGATCGGGCCAAAAATGACGTTTTCTGGGCGTTCGTCATTTTCGTGCGTTTTTGCGCCTCCCGGGCGGTAAGTGCTGTGTTTTCCGCACGCCGGCCGCGGCGGAAATGGGGTCTCCGCGTCTGCGGTCCTTCGCAACAATCAGGCGAAGGGCGCCGGTGGTCGAGACGACCGAAAACGGCCGCGGCGACCGGTCGTTTTGCAGCCCGGAATGGGCCGATCGGGCCAAAAATGACGTTTTCTGGGCGTTCGTCATTTTCGTGCGTTTTTGCGCCTCCCGGGCGGTAAGTGCTGTGTTTTCCGCACGCCGGCCGCGGCGGAAATGGGGTCTCCGCGTCTGCGGTCCTTCGCAACAATCAGGCGAAGGGCGCCGGTGGTCGAGACGACCGAAAACGGCCGCGGCGACCGGTCGTTTTGCAGCCCGGAATGGGCCGATCGGGCCAAAAATGACGTTTTCTGGGCGTTCGTCATTTTCGTGCGTTTTTGCGCCTCCCGGGCGGTAAGTGCTGTGTTTTCCGCACGCCGGCCGCGGCGGAAATGGGGTCTCCGCGTCTGCGGTCCTTCGCAACAATCAGGCGAAGGGCGCCGGTGGTCGAGACGACCGAAAACGGCCGCGGCGACCGGTCGTTTTGCAGCCCGGAATGGGCCGATCGGGCCAAAAATGACGTTTTCTGGGCGTTCGTCATTTTCGTGCGTTTTTGCGCCTCCCGGGCGGTAAGTGCTGTGTTTTCCGCACGCCGGCCGCGGCGGAAATGGGGTCTCCGCGTCTGCGGTCCTTCGCAACAATCAGGCGAAGGGCGCCGGTGGTCGAGACGACCGAAAACGGCCGCGGCGACCGGTCGTTTTGCAGCCCGGAATGGGCCGATCGGGCCAAAAATGACGTTTTCTGGGCGTTCGTCATTTTCGTGCGTTTTTGCGCCTCCCGGGCGGTAAGTGCTGTGTTTTCCGCACGCCGGCCGCGGCGGAAATGGGGTCTCCGCGTCTGCGGTCCTTCGCAACAATCAGGCGAAGGGCGCCGGTGGTCGAGACGACCGAAAACGGCCGCGGCGACCGGTCGTTTTGCAGCCCGGAATGGGCCGATCGGGCCAAAAATGACGTTTTCTGGGCGTTCGTCATTTTCGTGCGTTTTTGCGCCTCCCGGGCGGTAAGTGCTGTGTTTTCCGCACGCCGGCCGCGGCGGAAATGGGGTCTCCGCGTCTGCGGTCCTTCGCAACAATCAGGCGAAGGGCGCCGGTGGTCGAGACGACCGAAAACGGCCGCGGCGACCGGTCGTTTTGCCCCGGAATGGGCCGATCGGGCCAAAAATGACGTTTTCTGGGCGTTCGTCATTTTCGTGCGTTTTTGCGCCTCCCGGGCGGTAAGTGCTGTGTTTTCCGCACGCCGGCCGCGGCGGAAATGGGGTCTCCGCGTCTGCGGTCCTTCGCAACAATCAGGCGAAGGGCGCCGGTGGTCGAGACGACCGAAAACGGCCGCGGCGACCGGTCGTTTTGCAGCCCGGAATGGGCCGATCGGGCCAAAAATGACGTTTTCTGGGCGTTCGTCATTTTCGTGCGTTTTTGCGCCTCCCGGGCGGTAAGTGCTGTGTTTTCCGCACGCCGGCCGCGGCGGAAATGGGGTCTCCGCGTCTGCGGTCCTTCGCAACAATCAGGCGAAGGGCGCCGGTGGTCGAGACGACCGAAAACGGCCGCGGCGACCGGTCGTTTTGCAGCCCGGAATGGGCCGATCGGGCCAAAAATGACGTTTTCTGGGCGTTCGTCATTTTCGTGCGTTTTTGCGCCTCCCGGGCGGTAAGTGCTGTGTTTTCCGCACGCCGGCCGCGGCGGAAATGGGGTCTCCGCGTCTGCGGTCCTTCGCAACAATCAGGCGAAGGGCGCCGGTGGTCGAGACGACCGAAAACGGCCGCGGCGACCGGTCGTTTTGCAGCCCGGAATGGGCCGATCGGGCCAAAAATGACGTTTTCTGGGCGTTCGTCATTTTCGTGCGTTTTTGCGCCTCCCGGGCGGTAAGTGCTGTGTTTTCCGCACGCCGGCCGCGGCGGAAATGGGGTCTCCGCGTCTGCGGTCCTTCGCAACAATCAGGCGAAGGGCGCCGGTGGTCGAGACGACCGAAAACGGCCGCGGCGACCGGTCGTTTTGCAGCCCGGAATGGGCCGATCGGGCCAAAAATGACGTTTTCTGGGCGTTCGTCATTTTCGTGCGTTTTTGCGCCTCCCGGGCGGTAAGTGCTGTGTTTTCCGCACGCCGGCCGCGGCGGAAATGGGGTCTCCGCGTCTGCGGTCCTTCGCAACAATCAGGCGAAGGGCGCCGGTGGTCGAGACGACCGAAAACGGCCGCGGCGACCGGTCGTTTTGCAGCCCGGAATGGGCCGATCGGGCCAAAAATGACGTTTTCTGGGCGTTCGTCATTTTCGTGCGTTTTTGCGCCTCCCGGGCGGTAAGTGCTGTGTTTTCCGCACGCCGGCCGCGGCGGAAATGGGGTCTCCGCGTCTGCGGTCCTTCGCAACAATCAGGCGAAGGGCGCCGGTGGTCGAGACGACCGAAAACGGCCGCGGCGACCGGTCGTTTTGCAGCCCGGAATGGGCCGATCGGGCCAAAAATGACGTTTTCTGGGCGTTCGTCATTTTCGTGCGTTTTTGCGCCTCCCGGGCGGTAAGTGCTGTGTTTTCCGCACGCCGGCCGCGGCGGAAATGGGGTCTCCGCGTCTGCGGTCCTTCGCAACAATCAGGCGAAGGGCGCCGGTGGTCGAGACGACCGAAAACGGCCGCGGCGACCGGTCGTTTTGCAGCCCGGAATGGGCCGATCGGGCCAAAAATGACGTTTTCTGGGCGTTCGTCATTTTCGTGCGTTTTTGCGCCTCCCGGGCGGTAAGTGCTGTGTTTTCCGCACGCCGGCCGCGGCGGAAATGGGGTCTCCGCGTCTGCGGTCCTTCGCAACAATCAGGCGAAGGGCGCCGGTGGTCGAGACGACCGAAAACGGCCGCGGCGACCGGTCGTTTTGCAGCCCGGAATGGGCCGATCGGGCCAAAAATGACGTTTTCTGGGCGTTCGTCATTTTCGTGCGTTTTTGCGCCTCCCGGGCGGTAAGTGCTGTGTTTTCCGCACGCCGGCCGCGGCGGAAATGGGGTCTCCGCGTCTGCGGTCCTTCGCAACAATCAGGCGAAGGGCGCCGGTGGTCGAGACGACCGAAAACGGCCGCGGCGACCGGTCGTTTTGCAGCCCGGAATGGGCCGATCGGGCCAAAAATGACGTTTTCTGGGCGTTCGTCATTTTCGTGCGTTTTTGCGCCTCCCGGGCGGTAAGTGCTGTGTTTTCCGCACGCCGGCCGCGGCGGAAATGGGGTCTCCGCGTCTGCGGTCCTTCGCAACAATCAGGCGAAGGGCGCCGGTGGTCGAGACGACCGAAAACGGCCGCGGCGACCGGTCGTTTTGCAGCCCGGAATGGGCCGATCGGGCCAAAAATGACGTTTTCTGGGCGTTCGTCATTTTCGTGCGTTTTTGCGCCTCCCGGGCGGTAAGTGCTGTGTTTTCCGCACGCCGGCCGCGGCGGAAATGGGGTCTCCGCGTCTGCGGTCCTTCGCAACAATCAGGCGAAGGGCGCCGGTGGTCGAGACGACCGAAAACGGCCGCGGCGACCGGTCGTTTTGCAGCCCGGAATGGGCCGATCGGGCCAAAAATGACGTTTTCTGGGCGTTCGTCATTTTCGTGCGTTTTTGCGCCTCCCGGGCGGTAAGTGCTGTGTTTTCCGCACGCCGGCCGCGGCGGAAATGGGGTCTCCGCGTCTGCGGTCCTTCGCAACAATCAGGCGAAGGGCGCCGGTGGTCGAGACGACCGAAAACGGCCGCGGCGACCGGTCGTTTTGCAGCCCGGAATGGGCCGATCGGGCCAAAAATGACGTTTTCTGGGCGTTCGTCATTTTCGTGCGTTTTTGCGCCTCCCGGGCGGTAAGTGCTGTGTTTTCCGCACGCCGGCCGCGGCGGAAATGGGGTCTCCGCGTCTGCGGTCCTTCGCAACAATCAGGCGAAGGGCGCCGGTGGTCGAGACGACCGAAAACGGCCGCGGCGACCGGTCGTTTTGCAGCCCGGAATGGGCCGATCGGCCAAAAATGACGTTTTCTGGGCGTTCGTCATTTTCGTGCGTTTTTGCGCCTCCCGGGCGGTAAGTGCTGTGTTTTCCGCACGCCGGCCGCGGCGGAAATGGGGTCTCCGCGTCTGCGGTCCTTCGCAACAATCAGGCGAAGGGCGCCGGTGGTCGAGACGACCGAAAACGGCCGCGGCGACCGGTCGTTTTGCAGCCCGGAATGGGCCGATCGGGCCAAAAATGACGTTTTCTGGGCGTTCGTCATTTTCGTGCGTTTTTGCGCCTCCCGGGCGGTAAGTGCTGTGTTTTCCGCACGCCGGCCGCGGCGGAAATGGGGTCTCCGCGTCTGCGGTCCTTCGCAACAATCAGGCGAAGGGCGCCGGTGGTCGAGACGACCGAAAACGGCCGCGGCGACCGGTCGTTTTGCAGCCCGGAATGGGCCGATCGGGCCAAAAATGACGTTTTCTGGGCGTTCGTCATTTTCGTGCGTTTTTGCGCCTCCCGGGCGGTAAGTGCTGTGTTTTCCGCACGCCGGCCGCGGCGGAAATGGGGTCTCCGCGTCTGCGGTCCTTCGCAACAATCAGGCGAAGGGCGCCGGTGGTCGAGACGACCGAAAACGGCCGCGGCGACCGGTCGTTTTGCAGCCCGGAATGGGCCGATCGGGCCAAAAATGACGTTTTCTGGGCGTTCGTCATTTTCGTGCGTTTTTGCGCCTCCCGGGCGGTAAGTGCTGTGTTTTCCGCACGCCGGCCGCGGCGGAAATGGGGTCTCCGCGTCTGCGGTCCTTCGCAACAATCAGGCGAAGGGCGCCGGTGGTCGAGACGACCGAAAACGGCCGCGGCGACCGGTCGTTTTGCAGCCCGGAATGGGCCGATCGGGCCAAAAATGACGTTTTCTGGGCGTTCGTCATTTTCGTGCGTTTTTGCGCCTCCCGGGCGGTAAGTGCTGTGTTTTCCGCACGCCGGCCGCGGCGGAAATGGGGTCTCCGCGTCTGCGGTCCTTCGCAACAATCAGGCGAAGGGCGCCGGTGGTCGAGACGACCGAAAACGGCCGCGGCGACCGGTCGTTTTGCAGCCCGGAATGGGCCGATCGGGCCAAAAGACGTTTTCTGGGCGTTCGTCATTTTCGTGCGTTTTTGCGCCTCCCGGGCGGTAAGTGCTGTGTTTTCCGCACGCCGGCCGCGGCGGAAATGGGGTCTCCGCGTCTGCGGTCCTTCGCAACAATCAGGCGAAGGGCGCCGGTGGTCGAGACGACCGAAAACGGCCGCGGCGACCGGTCGTTTTGCAGCCCGGAATGGGCCGATCGGCCAAAAGACGTTTTCTGGGCGTTCGTCATTTTCGTGCGTTTTTGCGCCTCCCGGGCGGTAAGTGCTGTGTTTTCCGCACGCCGGCCGCGGCGGAAATGGGGTCTCCGCGTCTGCGGTCCTTCGCAACAATCAGGCGAAGGGCGCCGGTGGTCGAGACGACCGAAAACGGCCGCGGCGACCGGTCGTTTTGCAGCCCGGAATGGGCCGATCGGCCAAAAATGACGTTTTCTGGGCGTTCGTCATTTTCGTGCGTTTTTGCGCCTCCCGGGCGGTAAGTGCTGTGTTTTCCGCACGCCGGCCGCGGCGGAAATGGGGTCTCCGCGTCTGCGGTCCTTCGCAACAATCAGGCGAAGGGCGCCGGTGGTCGAGACGACCGAAAACGGCCGCGGCGACCGGTCGTTTTGCCGCCCGGAATGGGCCGATCGGAGCCAAAAGACGTTTTCTGGGCGTTCGTCATTTTCGTGCGTTTTTGCGCCTCCCGGGCGGTAAGTGCTGTGTTTTCCGCACGCCGGCCGCGGCGGAAATGGGGTCTCCGCGTCTGCGGTCCTTCGCAACAATCAGGCGAAGGGCGCCGGTGGTCGAGACGACCGAAAACGGCCGCGGCGACCGGTCGTTTTGCCGCCCGGAATGGGCCGATCGGAGCCAAAAATGACGTTTTCTGGGCGTTCGTCATTTTCGTGCGTTTTTGCGCCTCCCGGGCGGTAAGTGCTGTGTTTTCCGCACGCCGGCCGCGGCGGAAATGGGGTCTCCGCGTCTGCGGTCCTTCGCAACAATCAGGCGAAGGGCGCCGGTGGTCGAGACGACCGAAAACGGCCGCGGCGACCGGTCGTTTTGCAGCCCGGAATGGGCCGATCGGCCAAAAATGACGTTTTCTGGGCGTTCGTCATTTTCGTGCGTTTTTGCGCCTCCCGGGCGGTAAGTGCTGTGTTTTCCGCACGCCGGCCGCGGCGGAAATGGGGTCTCCGCGTCTGCGGTCCTTCGCAACAATCAGGCGAAGGGCGCCGGTGGTCGAGACGACCGAAAACGGCCGCGGCGACCGGTCGTTTTGCCGCCCGGAATGGGCCGATCGGAGCCAAAAGACGTTTTCTGGGCGTTCGTCATTTTCGTGCTTTTTGCGCCTCCCGGGCGGTAAGTGCTGTGTTTTCCGCACGCCGGCCGCGGCGGAAATGGGGTCTCCGCGTCTGCGGTCCTTCGCAACAATCAGGCGAAGGGCGCCGGTGGTCGAGACGACCGAAAACGGCCGCGGCGACCGGTCGTTTTGCCGCCCGGAATGGGCCGATCGGAGCCAAAAGACGTTTTCTGGGCGTTCGTCATTTTCGTGCGTTTTTGCGCCTCCCGGGCGGTAAGTGCTGTGTTTTCCGCACGCCGGCCGCGGCGGAAATGGGGTCTCCGCGTCTGCGGTCTTCGCAACAATCAGGCGAAGGGCGCCGGTGGTCGAGACGACCGAAAACGGCCGCGGCGACCGGTCGTTTTGCCGCCCGGAATGGGCCGATCGGAGCCAAAAGACGTTTTCTGGGCGTTCGTCATTTTCGTGCTTTTTGCGCCTCCCGGGCGGTAAGTGCTGTGTTTTCCGCACGCCGGCCGCGGCGGAAATGGGGTCTCCGCGTCTGCGGTCCTTCGCAACAATCAGGCGAAGGGCGCCGGTGGTCGAGACGACCGAAAACGGCCGCGGCGACCGGTCGTTTTGCAGCCCGGAATGGGCCGATCGGGCCAAAAATGACGTTTTCTGGGCGTTCGTCATTTTCGTGCGTTTTTGCGCCTCCCGGGCGGTAAGTGCTGTGTTTTCCGCACGCCGGCCGCGGCGGAAATGGGGTCTCCGCGTCTGCGGTCCTTCGCAACAATCAGGCGAAGGGCGCCGGTGGTCGAGACGACCGAAAACGGCCGCGGCGACCGGTCGTTTTGCAGCCCGGAATGGGCCGATCGGAGCCAAAAATGACGTTTTCTGGGCGTTCGTCATTTTCGTGCTTTTTTGCGCCTCCCGGGCGGTAAGTGCTGTGTTTTCCGCACGCCGGCCGCGGCGGAAATGGGGTCTCCGCGTCTGCGGTCCTTCGCAACAATCAGGCGAAGGGCGCCGGTGGTCGAGACGACCGAAAACGGCCGCGGCGACCGGTCGTTTTGCAGCCCGGAATGGGCCGATCGGCCAAAAATGACGTTTTCTGGGCGTTCGTCATTTTCGTGCGTTTTTGCGCCTCCCGGGCGGTAAGTGCTGTGTTTTCCGCACGCCGGCCGCGGCGGAAATGGGGTCTCCGCGTCTGCGGTCCTTCGCAACAATCAGGCGAAGGGCGCCGGTGGTCGAGACGACCGAAAACGGCCGCGGCGACCGGTCGTTTTGCAGCCCGGAATGGGCCGATCGGGCCAAAAATGACGTTTTCTGGGCGTTCGTCATTTTCGTGCGTTTTTGCGCCTCCCGGGCGGTAAGTGCTGTGTTTTCCGCACGCCGGCCGCGGCGGAAATGGGGTCTCCGCGTCTGCGGTCCTTCGCAACAATCAGGCGAAGGGCGCCGGTGGTCGAGACGACCGAAAACGGCCGCGGCGACCGGTCGTTTTGCAGCCCGGAATGGGCCGATCGGGCCAAAAATGACGTTTTCTGGGCGTTCGTCATTTTCGTGCGTTTTTGCGCCTCCCGGGCGGTAAGTGCTGTGTTTTCCGCACGCCGGCCGCGGCGGAAATGGGGTCTCCGCGTCTGCGGTCCTTCGCAACAATCAGGCGAAGGGCGCCGGTGGTCGAGACGACCGAAAACGGCCGCGGCGACCGGTCGTTTTGCAGCCCGGAATGGGCCGATCGGCCAAAAATGACGTTTTCTGGGCGTTCGTCATTTTCGTGCGTTTTTGCGCCTCCCGGGCGGTAAGTGCTGTGTTTTCCGCACGCCGGCCGCGGCGGAAATGGGGTCTCCGCGTCTGCGGTCCTTCGCAACAATCAGGCGAAGGGCGCCGGTGGTCGAGACGACCGAAAACGGCCGCGGCGACCGGTCGTTTTGCAGCCCGGAATGGGCCGATCGGGCCAAAAATGACGTTTTCTGGGCGTTCGTCATTTTCGTGCGTTTTTGCGCCTCCCGGGCGGTAAGTGCTGTGTTTTCCGCACGCCGGCCGCGGCGGAAATGGGGTCTCCGCGTCTGCGGTCCTTCGCAACAATCAGGCGAAGGGCGCCGGTGGTCGAGACGACCGAAAACGGCCGCGGCGACCGGTCGTTTTGCAGCCCGGAATGGGCCGATCGGGCCAAAAATGACGTTTTCTGGGCGTTCGTCATTTTCGTGCGTTTTTGCGCCTCCCGGGCGGTAAGTGCTGTGTTTTCCGCACGCCGGCCGCGGCGGAAATGGGGTCTCCGCGTCTGCGGTCCTTCGCAACAATCAGGCGAAGGGCGCCGGTGGTCGAGACGACCGAAAACGGCCGCGGCGACCGGTCGTTTTGCAGCCCGGAATGGGCCGATCGGGCCAAAAATGACGTTTTCTGGGCGTTCGTCATTTTCGTGCGTTTTTGCGCCTCCCGGGCGGTAAGTGCTGTGTTTTCCGCACGCCGGCCGCGGCGGAAATGGGGTCTCCGCGTCTGCGGTCCTTCGCAACAATCAGGCGAAGGGCGCCGGTGGTCGAGACGACCGAAAACGGCCGCGGCGACCGGTCGTTTTGCAGCCCGGAATGGGCCGATCGCCAAAAATGACGTTTTCTGGGCGTTCGTCATTTTCGTGCGTTTTTGCGCCTCCCGGGCGGTAAGTGCTGTGTTTTCCGCACGCCGGCCGCGGCGGAAATGGGGTCTCCGCGTCTGCGGTCCTTCGCAACAATCAGGCGAAGGGCGCCGGTGGTCGAGACGACCGAAAACGGCCCGGCGACCGGTCGTTTTGCAGCCCGGAATGGGCCGATCGGCGCCAAAAATGACGTTTTCTGGGCGTTCGTCATTTTCGTGCGTTTTTGCGCCTCCCGGGCGGTAAGTGCTGTGTTTTCCGCACGCCGGCCGCGGCGGAAATGGGGTCTCCGCGTCTGCGGTCCTTCGCAACAATCAGGCGAAGGGCGCCGGTGGTCGAGACGACCGAAAACGGCCGCGGCGACCGGTCGTTTTGCAGCCCGGAATGGGCCGATCGGGCCAAAAATGACGTTTTCTGGGCGTTCGTCATTTTCGTGCGTTTTTGCGCCTCCCGGGCGGTAAGTGCTGTGTTTTCCGCACGCCGGCCGCGGCGGAAATGGGGTCTCCGCGTCTGCGGTCCTTCGCAACAATCAGGCGAAGGGCGCCGGTGGTCGAGACGACCGAAAACGGCCGCGGCGACCGGTCGTTTTGCAGCCCGGAATGGGCCGATCGGGCCAAAAATGACGTTTTCTGGGCGTTCGTCATTTTCGTGCGTTTTTGCGCCTCCCGGGCGGTAAGTGCTGTGTTTTCCGCACGCCGGCCGCGGCGGAAATGGGGTCTCCGCGTCTGCGGTCCTTCGCAACAATCAGGCGAAGGGCGCCGGTGGTCGAGACGACCGAAAACGGCCGGCGACCGGTCGTTTTGCAGCCCGGAATGGGCCGATCGGGCCAAAAATGACGTTTTCTGGGCGTTCGTCATTTTCGTGCGTTTTTGCGCCTCCCGGGCGGTAAGTGCTGTGTTTTCCGCACGCCGGCCGCGGCGGAAATGGGGTCTCCGCGTCTGCGGTCCTTCGCAACAATCAGGCGAAGGGCGCCGGTGGTCGAGACGACCGAAAACGGCCGCGGCGACCGGTCGTTTTGCAGCCCGGAATGGGCCGATCGGGCCAAAAATGACGTTTTCTGGGCGTTCGTCATTTTCGTGCGTTTTTGCGCCTCCCGGGCGGTAAGTGCTGTGTTTTCCGCACGCCGGCCGCGGCGGAAATGGGGTCTCCGCGTCTGCGGTCCTTCGCAACAATCAGGCGAAGGGCGCCGGTGGTCGAGACGACCGAAAACGGCCGCGGCGACCGGTCGTTTTGCAGCCCGGAATGGGCCGATCGGCCAAAAATGACGTTTTCTGGGCGTTCGTCATTTTCGTGCGTTTTTGCGCCTCCCGGGCGGTAAGTGCTGTGTTTTCCGCACGCCGGCCGCGGCGGAAATGGGGTCTCCGCGTCTGCGGTCCTTCGCAACAATCAGGCGAAGGGCGCCGGTGGTCGAGACGACCGAAAACGGCCGGCGACCGGTCGTTTTGCAGCCCGGAATGGGCCGATCGGCGCCAAAAATGACGTTTTCTGGGCGTTCGTCATTTTCGTGCGTTTTTGCGCCTCCCGGGCGGTAAGTGCTGTGTTTTCCGCACGCCGGCCGCGGCGGAAATGGGGTCTCCGCGTCTGCGGTCCTTCGCAACAATCAGGCGAAGGGCGCCGGTGGTCGAGACGACCGAAAACGGCCGCGGCGACCGGTCGTTTTGCAGCCCGGAATGGGCCGATCGGCCAAAAATGACGTTTTCTGGGCGTTCGTCATTTTCGTGCGTTTTTGCGCCTCCCGGGCGGTAAGTGCTGTGTTTTCCGCACGCCGGCCGCGGCGGAAATGGGGTCTCCGCGTCTGCGGTCCTTCGCAACAATCAGGCGAAGGGCGCCGGTGGTCGAGACGACCGAAAACGGCCCGGCGACCGGTCGTTTTGCAGCCCGGAATGGGCCGATCGGGCCAAAAATGACGTTTTCTGGGCGTTCGTCATTTTCGTGCGTTTTTGCGCCTCCCGGGCGGTAAGTGCTGTGTTTTCCGCACGCCGGCCGCGGCGGAAATGGGGTCTCCGCGTCTGCGGTCCTTCGCAACAATCAGGCGAAGGGCGCCGGTGGTCGAGACGACCGAAAACGGCCGCGGCGACCGGTCGTTTTGCAGCCCGGAATGGGCCGATCGGGCCAAAAATGACGTTTTCTGGGCGTTCGTCATTTTCGTGCGTTTTTGCGCCTCCCGGGCGGTAAGTGCTGTGTTTTCCGCACGCCGGCCGCGGCGGAAATGGGGTCTCCGCGTCTGCGGTCCTTCGCAACAATCAGGCGAAGGGCGCCGGTGGTCGAGACGACCGAAAACGGCCGCGGCGACCGGTCGTTTTGCAGCCCGGAATGGGCCGATCGGGCCAAAAATGACGTTTTCTGGGCGTTCGTCATTTTCGTGCGTTTTTGCGCCTCCCGGGCGGTAAGTGCTGTGTTTTCCGCACGCCGGCCGCGGCGGAAATGGGGTCTCCGCGTCTGCGGTCCTTCGCAACAATCAGGCGAAGGGCGCCGGTGGTCGAGACGACCGAAAACGGCCGCGGCGACCGGTCGTTTTGCAGCCCGGAATGGGCCGATCGGGCCAAAAATGACGTTTTCTGGGCGTTCGTCATTTTCGTGCGTTTTTGCGCCTCCCGGGCGGTAAGTGCTGTGTTTTCCGCACGCCGGCCGCGGCGGAAATGGGGTCTCCGCGTCTGCGGTCCTTCGCAACAATCAGGCGAAGGGCGCCGGTGGTCGAGACGACCGAAAACGGCCGCGGCGACCGGTCGTTTTGCAGCCCGGAATGGGCCGATCGGGCCAAAAATGACGTTTTCTGGGCGTTCGTCATTTTCGTGCGTTTTTGCGCCTCCCGGGCGGTAAGTGCTGTGTTTTCCGCACGCCGGCCGCGGCGGAAATGGGGTCTCCGCGTCTGCGGTCCTTCGCAACAATCAGGCGAAGGGCGCCGGTGGTCGAGACGACCGAAAACGGCCGCGGCGACCGGTCGTTTTGCAGCCCGGAATGGGCCGATCGGGCCAAAAATGACGTTTTCTGGGCGTTCGTCATTTTCGTGCGTTTTTGCGCCTCCCGGGCGGTAAGTGCTGTGTTTTCCGCACGCCGGCCGCGGCGGAAATGGGGTCTCCGCGTCTGCGGTCCTTCGCAACAATCAGGCGAAGGGCGCCGGTGGTCGAGACGACCGAAAACGGCCGCGGCGACCGGTCGTTTTGCAGCCCGGAATGGGCCGATCGGGCCAAAAATGACGTTTTCTGGGCGTTCGTCATTTTCGTGCGTTTTTGCGCCTCCCGGGCGGTAAGTGCTGTGTTTTCCGCACGCCGGCCGCGGCGGAAATGGGGTCTCCGCGTCTGCGGTCCTTCGCAACAATCAGGCGAAGGGCGCCGGTGGTCGAGACGACCGAAAACGGCCGCGGCGACCGGTCGTTTTGCAGCCCGGAATGGGCCGATCGGGCCAAAAATGACGTTTTCTGGGCGTTCGTCATTTTCGTGCGTTTTTGCGCCTCCCGGGCGGTAAGTGCTGTGTTTTCCGCACGCCGGCCGCGGCGGAAATGGGGTCTCCGCGTCTGCGGTCCTTCGCAACAATCAGGCGAAGGGCGCCGGTGGTCGAGACGACCGAAAACGGCCGCGGCGACCGGTCGTTTTGCAGCCCGGAATGGGCCGATCGGGCCAAAAATGACGTTTTCTGGGCGTTCGTCATTTTCGTGCGTTTTTGCGCCTCCCGGGCGGTAAGTGCTGTGTTTTCCGCACGCCGGCCGCGGCGGAAATGGGGTCTCCGCGTCTGCGGTCCTTCGCAACAATCAGGCGAAGGGCGCCGGTGGTCGAGACGACCGAAAACGGCCGCGGCGACCGGTCGTTTTGCAGCCCGGAATGGGCCGATCGGGCCAAAAATGACGTTTTCTGGGCGTTCGTCATTTTCGTGCGTTTTTGCGCCTCCCGGGCGGTAAGTGCTGTGTTTTCCGCACGCCGGCCGCGGCGGAAATGGGGTCTCCGCGTCTGCGGTCCTTCGCAACAATCAGGCGAAGGGCGCCGGTGGTCGAGACGACCGAAAACGGCCGCGGCGACCGGTCGTTTTGCAGCCCGGAATGGGCCGATCGGGCCAAAAATGACGTTTTCTGGGCGTTCGTCATTTTCGTGCGTTTTTGCGCCTCCCGGGCGGTAAGTGCTGTGTTTTCCGCACGCCGGCCGCGGCGGAAATGGGGTCTCCGCGTCTGCGGTCCTTCGCAACAATCAGGCGAAGGGCGCCGGTGGTCGAGACGACCGAAAACGGCCGCGGCGACCGGTCGTTTTGCAGCCCGGAATGGGCCGATCGGGCCAAAAATGACGTTTTCTGGGCGTTCGTCATTTTCGTGCGTTTTTGCGCCTCCCGGGCGGTAAGTGCTGTGTTTTCCGCACGCCGGCCGCGGCGGAAATGGGGTCTCCGCGTCTGCGGTCCTTCGCAACAATCAGGCGAAGGGCGCCGGTGGTCGAGACGACCGAAAACGGCCGCGGCGACCGGTCGTTTTGCAGCCCGGAATGGGCCGATCGGGCCAAAAATGACGTTTTCTGGGCGTTCGTCATTTTCGTGCGTTTTTGCGCCTCCCGGGCGGTAAGTGCTGTGTTTTCCGCACGCCGGCCGCGGCGGAAATGGGGTCTCCGCGTCTGCGGTCCTTCGCAACAATCAGGCGAAGGGCGCCGGTGGTCGAGACGACCGAAAACGGCCGCGGCGACCGGTCGTTTTGCAGCCCGGAATGGGCCGATCGGGCCAAAAATGACGTTTTCTGGGCGTTCGTCATTTTCGTGCGTTTTTGCGCCTCCCGGGCGGTAAGTGCTGTGTTTTCCGCACGCCGGCCGCGGCGGAAATGGGGTCTCCGCGTCTGCGGTCCTTCGCAACAATCAGGCGAAGGGCGCCGGTGGTCGAGACGACCGAAAACGGCCGCGGCGACCGGTCGTTTTGCAGCCCGGAATGGGCCGATCGGGCCAAAAATGACGTTTTCTGGGCGTTCGTCATTTTCGTGCGTTTTTGCGCCTCCCGGGCGGTAAGTGCTGTGTTTTCCGCACGCCGGCCGCGGCGGAAATGGGGTCTCCGCGTCTGCGGTCCTTCGCAACAATCAGGCGAAGGGCGCCGGTGGTCGAGACGACCGAAAACGGCCGCGCGACCGGTCGTTTTGCAGCCCGGAATGGGCCGATCGGGCCAAAAATGACGTTTTCTGGGCGTTCGTCATTTTCGTGCGTTTTTGCGCCTCCCGGGCGGTAAGTGCTGTGTTTTCCGCACGCCGGCCGCGGCGGAAATGGGGTCTCCGCGTCTGCGGTCCTTCGCAACAATCAGGCGAAGGGCGCCGGTGGTCGAGACGACCGAAAACGGCCGCGGCGACCGGTCGTTTTGCAGCCCGGAATGGGCCGATCGGGCCAAAAATGACGTTTTCTGGGCGTTCGTCATTTTCGTGCGTTTTTGCGCCTCCCGGGCGGTAAGTGCTGTGTTTTCCGCACGCCGGCCGCGGCGGAAATGGGGTCTCCGCGTCTGCGGTCCTTCGCAACAATCAGGCGAAGGGCGCCGGTGGTCGAGACGACCGAAAACGGCCGCGGCGACCGGTCGTTTTGCAGCCCGGAATGGGCCGATCGGGCCAAAAATGACGTTTTCTGGGCGTTCGTCATTTTCGTGCGTTTTTGCGCCTCCCGGGCGGTAAGTGCTGTGTTTTCCGCACGCCGGCCGCGGCGGAAATGGGGTCTCCGCGTCTGCGGTCCTTCGCAACAATCAGGCGAAGGGCGCCGGTGGTCGAGACGACCGAAAACGGCCGCGGCGACCGGTCGTTTTGCAGCCCGGAATGGGCCGATCGGGCCAAAAATGACGTTTTCTGGGCGTTCGTCATTTTCGTGCGTTTTTGCGCCTCCCGGGCGGTAAGTGCTGTGTTTTCCGCACGCCGGCCGCGGCGGAAATGGGGTCTCCGCGTCTGCGGTCCTTCGCAACAATCAGGCGAAGGGCGCCGGTGGTCGAGACGACCGAAAACGGCCGCGGCGACCGGTCGTTTTGCAGCCCGGAATGGGCCGATCGGGCCAAAAATGACGTTTTCTGGGCGTTCGTCATTTTCGTGCGTTTTTGCGCCTCCCGGGCGGTAAGTGCTGTGTTTTCCGCACGCCGGCCGCGGCGGAAATGGGGTCTCCGCGTCTGCGGTCCTTCGCAACAATCAGGCGAAGGGCGCCGGTGGTCGAGACGACCGAAAACGGCCGCGGCGACCGGTCGTTTTGCAGCCCGGAATGGGCCGATCGGGCCAAAAATGACGTTTTCTGGGCGTTCGTCATTTTCGTGCGTTTTTGCGCCTCCCGGGCGGTAAGTGCTGTGTTTTCCGCACGCCGGCCGCGGCGGAAATGGGGTCTCCGCGTCTGCGGTCCTTCGCAACAATCAGGCGAAGGGCGCCGGTGGTCGAGACGACCGAAAACGGCCGCGGCGACCGGTCGTTTTGCAGCCCGGAATGGGCCGATCGGGCCAAAAATGACGTTTTCTGGGCGTTCGTCATTTTCGTGCGTTTTTGCGCCTCCCGGGCGGTAAGTGCTGTGTTTTCCGCACGCCGGCCGCGGCGGAAATGGGGTCTCCGCGTCTGCGGTCCTTCGCAACAATCAGGCGAAGGGCGCCGGTGGTCGAGACGACCGAAAACGGCCGCGGCGACCGGTCGTTTTGCAGCCCGGAATGGGCCGATCGGGCCAAAAATGACGTTTTCTGGGCGTTCGTCATTTTCGTGCGTTTTTGCGCCTCCCGGGCGGTAAGTGCTGTGTTTTCCGCACGCCGGCCGCGGCGGAAATGGGGTCTCCGCGTCTGCGGTCCTTCGCAACAATCAGGCGAAGGGCGCCGGTGGTCGAGACGACCGAAAACGGCCGCGGCGACCGGTCGTTTTGCAGCCCGGAATGGGCCGATCGGCGCCAAAAATGACGTTTTCTGGGCGTTCGTCATTTTCGTGCGTTTTTGCGCCTCCCGGGCGGTAAGTGCTGTGTTTTCCGCACGCCGGCCGCGGCGGAAATGGGGTCTCCGCGTCTGCGGTCCTTCGCAACAATCAGGCGAAGGGCGCCGGTGGTCGAGACGACCGAAAACGGCCGCGGCGACCGGTCGTTTTGCAGCCCGGAATGGGCCGATCGGGCCAAAAATGACGTTTTCTGGGCGTTCGTCATTTTCGTGCGTTTTTGCGCCTCCCGGGCGGTAAGTGCTGTGTTTTCCGCACGCCGGCCGCGGCGGAAATGGGGTCTCCGCGTCTGCGGTCCTTCGCAACAATCAGGCGAAGGGCGCCGGTGGTCGAGACGACCGAAAACGGCCGCGGCGACCGGTCGTTTTGCAGCCCGGAATGGGCCGATCGGGCCAAAAATGACGTTTTCTGGGCGTTCGTCATTTTCGTGCGTTTTTGCGCCTCCCGGGCGGTAAGTGCTGTGTTTTCCGCACGCCGGCCGCGGCGGAAATGGGGTCTCCGCGTCTGCAGGCGCGCGGGGTCGAGACGACCGAAAACGGCCGCGCGACCGGTCGTTTTGCAGCCCGGAATGGGCCGATCGGGCCAAAAATGACGTTTTCTGGGCGTTCGTCATTTTCGTGCGTTTTTGCGCCTCCCGGGCGGTAAGTGCTGTGTTTTCCGCACGCCGGCCGCGGCGGAAATGGGGTCTCCGCGTCTGCGGTCCTTCGCAACAATCAGGCGAAGGGCGCCGGTGGTCGAGACGACCGAAAACGGCCGGCGACCGGTCGTTTTGCAGCCCGGAATGGGCCGATCGGGCCAAAAATGACGTTTTCTGGGCGTTCGTCATTTTCGTGCGTTTTTGCGCCTCCCGGGCGGTAAGTGCTGTGTTTTCCGCACGCCGGCCGCGGCGGAAATGGGGTCTCCGCGTCTGCGGTCCTTCGCAACAATCAGGCGAAGGGCGCCGGTGGTCGAGACGACCGAAAACGGCCGCGGCGACCGGTCGTTTTGCAGCCCGGAATGGGCCGATCGGGCCAAAAATGACGTTTTCTGGGCGTTCGTCATTTTCGTGCGTTTTTGCGCCTCCCGGGCGGTAAGTGCTGTGTTTTCCGCACGCCGGCCGCGGCGGAAATGGGGTCTCCGCGTCTGCGGTCCTTCGCAACAATCAGGCGAAGGGCGCCGGTGGTCGAGACGACCGAAAACGGCCGCGGCGACCGGTCGTTTTGCAGCCCGGAATGGGCCGATCGGCGCCAAAAATGACGTTTTCTGGGCGTTCGTCATTTTCGTGCGTTTTTGCGCCTCCCGGGCGGTAAGTGCTGTGTTTTCCGCACGCCGGCCGCGGCGGAAATGGGGTCTCCGCGTCCGCGGTTCGTGACGACCGAAAACGGCCGCGCGACCGGTCGTTTTGCAGCCCGGAATGGGCCGATCGGCGCCAAAAATGACGTTTTCTGGGCGTTCGTCATTTTCGTGCGTTTTTGCGCCTCCCGGGCGGTAAGTGCTGTGTTTTCCGCACGCCGGCCGCGGCGGAAATGGGGTCTCCGCGTCTGCGGTCCTTCGCAACAATCAGGCGAAGGGCGCCGGTGGTCGAGACGACCGAAAACGGCCGCGGCGACCGGTCGTTTTGCAGCCCGGAATGGGCCGATCGGCCAAAAATGACGTTTTCTGGGCGTTCGTCATTTTCGTGCGTTTTTGCGCCTCCCGGGCGGTAAGTGCTGTGTTTTCCGCACGCCGGCCGCGGCGGAAATGGGGTCTCCGCGTCTGCGGTCCTTCGCAACAATCAGGCGAAGGGCGCCGGTGGTCGAGACGACCGAAAACGGCCGCGGCGACCGGTCGTTTTGCAGCCCGGAATGGGCCGATCGGCGCCAAAAATGACGTTTTCTGGGCGTTCGTCATTTTCGTGCGTTTTTGCGCCTCCCGGGCGGTAAGTGCTGTGTTTTCCGCACGCCGGCCGCGGCGGAAATGGGGTCTCCGCGTCTGCGGTCCTTCGCAACAATCAGGCGAAGGGCGCCGGTGGTCGAGACGACCGAAAACGGCCCGGCGACCGGTCGTTTTGCAGCCCGGAATGGGCCGATCGGGCCAAAAATGACGTTTTCTGGGCGTTCGTCATTTTCGTGCGTTTTTGCGCCTCCCGGGCGGTAAGTGCTGTGTTTTCCGCACGCCGGCCGCGGCGGAAATGGGGTCTCCGCGTCTGCGGTCCTTCGCAACAATCAGGCGAAGGGCGCCGGTGGTCGAGACGACCGAAAACGGCCGCGGCGACCGGTCGTTTTGCAGCCCGGAATGGGCCGATCGGCGCCAAAAATGACGTTTTCTGGGCGTTCGTCATTTTCGTGCGTTTTTGCGCCTCCCGGGCGGTAAGTGCTGTGTTTTCCGCACGCCGGCCGCGGCGGAAATGGGGTCTCCGCGTCTGCGGTCCTTCGCAACAATCAGGCGAAGGGCGCCGGTGGTCGAGACGACCGAAAACGGCCGCGGCGACCGGTCGTTTTGCAGCCCGGAATGGGCCGATCGGGCCAAAAATGACGTTTTCTGGGCGTTCGTCATTTTCGTGCGTTTTTGCGCCTCCCGGGCGGTAAGTGCTGTGTTTTCCGCACGCCGGCCGCGGCGGAAATGGGGTCTCCGCGTCTGCGGTCCTTCGCAACAATCAGGCGAAGGGCGCCGGTGGTCGAGACGACCGAAAACGGCCGCGGCGACCGGTCGTTTTGCAGCCCGGAATGGGCCGATCGGGCCAAAAATGACGTTTTCTGGGCGTTCGTCATTTTCGTGCGTTTTTGCGCCTCCCGGGCGGTAAGTGCTGTGTTTTCCGCACGCCGGCCGCGGCGGAAATGGGGTCTCCGCGTCTGCGGTCCTTCGCAACAATCAGGCGAAGGGCGCCGGTGGTCGAGACGACCGAAAACGGCCGCGGCGACCGGTCGTTTTGCAGCCCGGAATGGGCCGATCGGGCCAAAATGACGTTTTCTGGGCGTTCGTCATTTTCGTGCGTTTTTGCGCCTCCCGGGCGGTAAGTGCTGTGTTTTCCGCACGCCGGCCGCGGCGGAAATGGGGTCTCCGCGTCTGCGGTCCTTCGCAACAATCAGGCGAAGGGCGCCGGTGGTCGAGACGACCGAAAACGGCCGCGGCGACCGGTCGTTTTGCAGCCCGGAATGGGCCGATCGGGCCAAAAATGACGTTTTCTGGGCGTTCGTCATTTTCGTGCGTTTTTGCGCCTCCCGGGCGGTAAGTGCTGTGTTTTCCGCACGCCGGCCGCGGCGGAAATGGGGTCTCCGCGTCTGCGGTCCTTCGCAACAATCAGGCGAAGGGCGCCGGTGGTCGAGACGACCGAAAACGGCCGCGCGACCGGTCGTTTTGCAGCCCGGAATGGGCCGATCGGCGCCAAAAATGACGTTTTCTGGGCGTTCGTCATTTTCGTGCGTTTTTGCGCCTCCCGGGCGGTAAGTGCTGTGTTTTCCGCACGCCGGCCGCGGCGGAAATGGGGTCTCCGCGTCTGCGGTCCTTCGCAACAATCAGGCGAAGGGCGCCGGTGGTCGAGACGACCGAAAACGGCCGCGGCGACCGGTCGTTTTGCAGCCCGGAATGGGCCGATCGGCGCCAAAAATGACGTTTTCTGGGCGTTCGTCATTTTCGTGCGTTTTTGCGCCTCCCGGGCGGTAAGTGCTGTGTTTTCCGCACGCCGGCCGCGGCGGAAATGGGGTCTCCGCGTCTGCGGTCCTTCGCAACAATCAGGCGAAGGGCGCCGGTGGTCGAGACGACCGAAAACGGCCGGCGACCGGTCGTTTTGCAGCCCGGAATGGGCCGATCGGCGCCAAAAATGACGTTTTCTGGGCGTTCGTCATTTTCGTGCGTTTTTGCGCCTCCCGGGCGGTAAGTGCTGTGTTTTCCGCACGCCGGCCGCGGCGGAAATGGGGTCTCCGCGTCTGCGGTCCTTCGCAACAATCAGGCGAAGGGCGCCGGTGGTCGAGACGACCGAAAACGGCCGCGCGACCGGTCGTTTTGCAGCCCGGAATGGGCCGATCGGCGCCAAAAATGACGTTTTCTGGGCGTTCGTCATTTTCGTGCGTTTTTGCGCCTCCCGGGCGGTAAGTGCTGTGTTTTCCGCACGCCGGCCGGCGGAAATGGGGTCTCCGCGTCTGCGGTCCTTCGCAACAATCAGGCGAAGGGCGCCGGTGGTCGAGACGACCGAAAACGGCCGCGGCGACCGGTCGTTTTGCAGCCCGGATCGGGCCAAAAATGACGTTTTCTGGGCGTTCGTCATTTTCGTGCTTTTTGCGCCTCCCGGGCGGTAAGTGCTGTGTTTTCCGCACGCCGGCCGCGGCGGAAATGGGGTCTCCGCGTCTGCGGTCCTTCGCAACAATCAGGCGAAGGGCGCCGGTGGTCGAGACGACCGAAAACGGCCGCGGCGACCGGTCGTTTTGCAGCCCGGAATGGGCCGATCGGGCCAAAAAGACGTTTTCTGGGCGTTCGTCATTTTCGTGCGTTTTTGCGCCTCCCGGGCGGTAAGTGCTGTGTTTTCCGCACGCCGGCCGCGGCGGAAATGGGGTCTCCGCGTCTGCGGTCCTTCGCAACAATCAGGCGAAGGGCGCCGGTGGTCGAGACGACCGAAAACGGCCGGCGACCGGTCGTTTTGCAGCCCGGAATGGGCCGATCGGGCCAAAAACGACGTTTTCTGGGCGTTCGTCATTTTCGTGCGTTTTTGCGCCTCCCGGGCGGTAAGTGCTGTGTTTTCCGCACGCCGGCCGCGGCGGAAATGGGGTCTCCGCGTCTGCGGTCCTTCGCAACAATCAGGCGAAGGGCGCCGGTGGTCGAGACGACCGAAAACGGCCGGCGACCGGTCGTTTTGCAGCCCGGAATGGGCCGATCGGCGCCAAAAATGACGTTTTCTGGGCGTTCGTCATTTTCGTGCGTTTTTGCGCCTCCCGGGCGGTAAGTGCTGTGTTTTCCGCACGCCGGCCGCGGCGGAAATGGGGTCTCCGCGTCTGCGGTCCTTCGCAACAATCAGGCGAAGGGCGCCGGTGGTCGAGACGACCGAAAACGGCCGCGGCGACCGGTCGTTTTGCAGCCCGGAATGGGCCGATCGGGCCAAAAATGACGTTTTCTGGCGTTCGTCATTTTCGTGCGTTTTTGCGCCTCCCGGGCGGTAAGTGCTGTGTTTTCCGCACGCCGGCCGCGGCGGAAATGGGGTCTCCGCGTCTGCGGTCCTTCGCAACAATCAGGCGAAGGGCGCCGGGTCGAGACGACCGAAAACGGCCGCGGCGACCGGTCGTTTTGCAGCCCGGAATGGGCCGATCGGCCAAAAATGACGTTTTCTGGGCGTTCGTCATTTTCGTGCGTTTTTGCGCCTCCCGGGCGGTAAGTGCTGTGTTTTCCGCACGCCGGCCGCGGCGGAAATGGGGTCTCCGCGTCTGCGGTCCTTCGCAACAATCAGGCGAAGGGCGCCGGTGGTCGAGACGACCGAAAACGGCCGCGGCGACCGGTCGTTTTGCAGCCCGGAATGGGCCGATCGGCGCCAAAAATGACGTTTTCTGGGCGTTCGTCATTTTCGTGCGTTTTTGCGCCTCCCGGGCGGTAAGTGCTGTGTTTTCCGCACGCCGGCCGCGGAAATGGGGTCTCCGCGTCTGCGGTCCTTCGCAACAATCAGGCGAAGGGCGCCGGTGGTCGAGACGACCGAAAACGGCCCGGCGACCGGTCGTTTTGCAGCCCGGAATGGGCCGATCGGGCCAAAAATGACGTTTTCTGGGCGTTCGTCATTTTCGTGCGTTTTTGCGCCTCCCGGGCGGTAAGTGCTGTGTTTTCCGCACGCCGGCCGCGGCGGAAATGGGGTCTCCGCGTCTGCGGTCCTTCGCAACAATCAGGCGAAGGGCGCCGTGGTCGAGACGACCGAAAACGGCCGGCGACCGGTCGTTTTGCAGCCCGGAATGGGCCGATCGGGCCAAAAACGACGTTTTCTGGGCGTTCGTCATTTTCGTGCTTTTTGCGCCTCCCGGGCGGTAAGTGCTGTGTTTTCCGCACGCCGGCCGCGGCGGAAATGGGGTCTCCGCGTCTGCGGTCCTTCGCAACAATCAGGCGAAGGGCGCCGGTGGTCGAGACGACCGAAAACGGCCGGCGACCGGTCGTTTTGCAGCCCGGAATGGGCCGATCGGGCCAAAAATGACGTTTTCTGGGCGTTCGTCATTTTCGTGCGTTTTTGCGCCTCCCGGCGGTAAGTGCTGTGTTTTCCGCACGCCGGCCGCGGCGGAAATGGGGTCTCCGCGTCTGCGGTCCTTCGCAACAATCAGGCGAAGGGCGCCGGGGTCGAGACGACCGAAAACGGCCGGCGACCGGTCGTTTTGCAGCCCGGAATGGGCCGATCGGGCCAAAAATGACGTTTTCTGGGCGTTCGTCATTTTCGTGCGTTTTTGCGCCTCCCGGGCGGTAAGTGCTGTGTTTTCCGCACGCCGGCCGCGGCGGAAATGGGGTCTCCGCGTCTGCGGTCCTTCGCAACAATCAGGCGAAGGGCGCCGGGTCGAGACGACCGAAAACGGCCGCGGCGACCGGTCGTTTTGCCGCCCGGAATGGGCCGATCGGGCCAAAAAGACGTTTTCTGGGCGTTCGTCATTTCGTGCGTTTTTGCGCCTCCCGGGCGGTAAGTGCTGTGTTTTCCGCACGCCGGCCGCGGCGGAAATGGGTTCCGCGTCTGCGGTCCTTCGCAACAATCAGGCGAAGGGCGCCGGAGGTCGAGACGACCGAAAACGGCCGCGGCGACCGGTCGTTTTGCAGCCCGGAATGGGCCGATCGGGCCAAAAACGACGTTTTCTGGGCGTTCGTCATTTTCGTGCGTTTTTGCGCCTCCCGGGCGGTAAGTGCTGTGTTTTCCGCACGCCGGCCGCGGCGGAAATGGGTCTCCGCGTCTGCGGTCCTTCGCAACAATCAGGCGAAGGGCGCCGGTGGTCGAGACGACCGAAAACGGCCCGGCGACCGGTCGTTTTGCAGCCCGGAATGGGCCGATCGGGCCAAAAGACGTTTTCTGGGCGTTCGTCATTTTCGTGCGTTTTTGCGCCTCCCGGGCGGTAAGTGCTGTGTTTTCCGCACGCCGGCCGCGGCGGAAATGGGGTCTCCGCGTCTGCGGTCCTTCGCAACAATCAGGCGAAGGGCGCCGGGGTCGAGACGACCGAAAACGGCCGGCGACCGGTCGTTTTGCAGCCCGGAATGGGCCGATCGGGCGCCAAAATGACGTTTTCTGGGCGTTCGTCATTTTCGTGCTTTTTGCGCCTCCCGGGCGGTAAGTGCTGTGTTTTCCGCACGCCGGCCGCGGCGGAAATGGGTCTCCGCGTCTGCGGTCCTTCGCAACAATCAGGCGAAGGCGCCGGGGTCGAGACGACCGAAAACGGCCGCGGCGACCGGTCGTTTTGCGCCCGGAATGGGCCGATCGGGCCAAAAGACGTTTTCTGGGCGTTCGTCATTTTCGTGCGTTTTTGCGCCTCCCGGGCGGTAAGTGCTGTGTTTTCCGCACGCCGGCCGCGCGGAAATGGGGTCTCCGCGTCTGCGGTCCTTCGCAACAATCAGGCGAAGGCGCCGGTCGAGACGACCGAAAACGGCCCGGCGACCGGTCGTTTTGCAGCCCGGAATGGGCCGATCGGCCAAAAACGACGTTTCTGGGCGTTCGTCATTTTCGTGCGTTTTTGCGCCTCCCGGGCGGTAAGTGCTGTGTTTTCCGCACGCCGGCCGCGGCGGAAATGGGGTCTCCGCGTCTGCGGTCCTTCGCAACAATCAGGCGAAGGGCGCCGGGGTCGAGACGACCGAAAACGGCCCGGCGACCGGTCGTTTTGCACGCCCGGAATGGGCCGATCGGGCCAAAAATGACGTTTTCTGGGCGTTCGTCATTTTCGTGCTTTTTTGCGCCTCCCGGGGGTAAGTGCTGTGTTTTCCGCACGCCGGCCGCGGCGGAAATGGGGTCTCCGCGTCTGCGGTCCTTCGCAACAATCAGGCGAAGGGCGCCGTGCGAGACGACCGAAAACGGCCGCGCCGGTCGTTTTTGCACCCGGAATGGGCCGATCGGGCCAAAATGACGTTTCTGGGCGTTCGTCATTTTCGTGCGTTTTGCGCCTCCCGGCGGTAAGTGCTGTGTTTTCCGCACGCCGGCCGCGGCGGAAATGGGGTCTCCGCGTCTGCGTCCTTCGCAACAATCAGGCGAAGGCGCCGTGGGTCGACGACCGAAAACGGCCGGCCGACCGGTCGTTTTGCAGCCCGGAATGGGCCGATCGGCGCCAAAAATGACGTTTTCTGGCGTTCGTCATTTTCGTGCGTTTTGGCGCCTCCCGGCGGTAAGTGCTGTGTTTTCGCACGCCGGCCGCGGCGGAAATGGGGTCCGCGTCTGCGTCCTTCGCAACAATCAGGCGAAGGGCGCCGGTGTCGAGACGACCGAAAACGGCCCGGCGACCGGTCGTTTTGCAGCCCGGAATGGGCCGATCGGGGCCAAAAATGACGTTTCTGGCGTTCGTCTTTCTGCGTTTTTGCGCCTCCGGGCGGTAAGTGCTGTGTTTTCGCACGCCGGCCGCGGCGGAAATGGGGTCTCGAGTCTGCGTCCTTCGCAACAATCAGGCGAAGGGCGCCAGTGGTCGTAGACGACCGAAAACGGCGCGGCGACGGTCGTTTTGCCGCCCGGAATGGGCCGATCGGAGCCAAACAGGCCGTTTTCTGGGCGTTCGTCATTTACGTGCTTTTTTGCGCCTCCCGGGCGGTAAATGCTGCTTTTCCGCACGCCGGCCGCGGCGGAAATGGGGTCTCCGCGTCTGCGGTTCTTCGCAACAATCAGGCGAAGGCGCCGGAGGTCGAGACGACCGAAAACGGCCGCGGCGACCGGTCGTTTTGCCGCCCGGAATGGGCCGATCGGAGCCAAACAGGCCGTTTTCTGGGCGTTCGTCATTTACGTGCTTTTTTGCGCCTCCCGGGCGGTAAATGCTGCTTTTTCCGCACGCCGGCCGCGGCGGAAATGGGGTCTCCGCGTCTGCGGTTCTTCGCAACAATCAGGCGAAGGGCGCCGGAGGTCGAGACGACCGAAAACGGCCGCGGCGACCGGTCGTTTTGCCGCCCGGAATGGGCCGATCGGAGCCAAACAGGCCGTTTTCTGGGCGTTCGTCATTTACGTGCTTTTTGCGCCTCCCGGGCGGTAAATGCTGCTTTTTCCGCACGCCGGCCGCGCGGAAATGGGTCTCCGCGTCTGCGGTTCTTCGCAACAATCAGGCACGAAGCGGGCGAGGGCGCCGGAGGTCGAGACGACCAAAACGGCCGCGGCGACCGGTCGTTTTGCCGCCCGGAATGGGCCGATCGGAGCCAAACAGGCCGTTTTCTGGGCGTTCGTCAATTTAACGGCAAAAGGCGCCGGAGGTCGAGACGACCGAAAACGGCCGCGGCGACCGGTCGTTTTGCCGCCCGGAATGGGCCGATCGGAGCCAAACAGGCCGTTTTCTGGGCGTTCGTCATTTACGTGCTTTTTTGCGCCTCCCGGGCGGTAAATGCTGCTTTTTCCGCACGCCGGCCGCGGCGGAAATGGGGTCTCCGCGTCTGCGGTTCTTCGCAACAATCAGGCGAAGGCGCCGGAGGTCGAGACGACCGAAAACGGCCGCGGCGACCGGTCGTTTTGCCGCCCGGAATGGGCCGATCGGAGCCAAACAGGCCGTTTTCTGGGCGTTCGTCATTTACGTGCTTTTTTCGCCTCCCGGGCGGTAAATGCTGCTTTTTCCGCCGCCGGCCGCGGCGGAAATGGGGTCTCCGCGTCTGCGGTTCTTCGCAACAATCAGGCGAAGGGCGCCGGAGGTCGAGACGACCGAAAACGGCCGCGGCGACCGGTCGTTTTGCCGCCCGGAATGGGCCGATCGGAGCCAAACAGGCCGTTTTCTGGGCGTTCGTCATTTACGTGCTTTTTTGCGCCTCCCGGGCGGTAAATGCTGCTTTTTCCGCACGCCGGCCGCGGCGGAAATGGGGTCTCCGCGTCTGCGGTTCTTCGCAACAATCAGGCGAAGGGCGCCGGAGGTCGAGACGACCGAAAACGGCCGCGGCGACCGGTCGTTTTGCCGCCCGGAATGGGCCGATCGGAGCCAAACAGGCCGTTTTCTGGGCGTTCGTCATTTACGTGCTTTTTTGCGCCTCCCGGGCGGTAAATGCTGCTTTTTCCGCCGCCGGCCGCGGCGGAAATGGGGTCTCCGCGTCTGCGGTTCTTCGCAACAATCAGGCGAAGGGCGCCGGAGGTCGAGACGACCGAAAACGGCCGCGGCGACCGGTCGTTTTGCCGCCCGGAATGGGCCGATCGGAGCCAAACAGGCCGTTTTCTGGGCGTTCGTCATTTACGTGCTTTTTTGCGCCTCCCGGGCGGTAAATGCTGCTTTTTCCGCACGCCGGCCGCGGCGGAAATGGGGTCTCCGCGTCTGCGGTTCTTCGCAACAATCAGGCGAAGGCGCCGGAGGTCGAGACGACCGAAAACGGCCGCGGCGACCGGTCGTTTTGCCGCCCGGAATGGGCCGATCGGAGCCAAACAGGCCGTTTTCTGGGCGTTCGTCATTTACGTGCTTTTTTGCGCCTCCCGGGCGGTAAATGCTGCTTTTTCCGCACGCCGGCCGCGGCGGAAATGGGGTCTCCGCGTCTGCGGTTCTTCGCAACAATCAGGCGAAGGGCGCCGGAGGTCGAGACGACCGAAAACGGCCGCGGCGACCGGTCGTTTTGCCGCCCGGAATGGGCCGATCGGAGCCAAACAGGCCGTTTTCTGGGCGTTCGTCATTTACGTGCTTTTTTGCGCCTCCCGGGCGGTAAATGCTGCTTTTTCCGCACGCCGGCCGCGGCGGAAATGGGGTCTCCGCGTCTGCGGTTCTTCGCAACAATCAGGCGAAGGCGCCGGAGGTCGAGACGACCGAAAACGGCCGCGGCGACCGGTCGTTTTGCCGCCCGGAATGGGCCGATCGGAGCCAAACAGGCCGTTTTCTGGGCGTTCGTCATTTACGTGCTTTTTTGCGCCTCCCGGGCGGTAAATGCTGCTTTTTCCGCACGCCGGCCGCGGCGGAAATGGGGTCTCCGCGTCTGCGGTTCTTCGCAACAATCAGGCGAAGGCGCCGGAGGTCGAGACGACCGAAAACGGCCGCGGCGACCGGTCGTTTTGCCGCCCGGAATGGGCCGATCGGAGCCAAACAGGCCGTTTTCTGGGCGTTCGTCATTTACGTGCTTTTTTGCGCCTCCCGGGCGGTAAATGCTGCTTTTTCCGCACGCCGGCCGCGGCGGAAATGGGGTCTCCGCGTCTGCGGTTCTTCGCAACAATCAGGCGAAGGGCGCCGGAGGTCGAGACGACCGAAAACGGCCGCGGCGACCGGTCGTTTTGCCGCCCGGAATGGGCCGATCGGAGCCAAACAGGCCGTTTTCTGGGCGTTCGTCATTTACGTGCTTTTTTGCGCCTCCCGGGCGGTAAATGCTGCTTTTTCCGCCGCCGGCCGCGGCGGAAATGGGGTCTCCGCGTCTGCGGTTCTTCGCAACAATCAGGCGAAGGCGCCGGAGGTCGAGACGACCGAAAACGGCCGCGGCGACCGGTCGTTTTGCCGCCCGGAATGGGCCGATCGGAGCCAAACAGGCCGTTTTCTGGGCGTTCGTCATTTACGTGCTTTTTTGCGCCTCCCGGGCGGTAAATGCTGCTTTTTCCGCACGCCGGCCGCGGCGGAAATGGGGTCTCCGCGTCTGCGGTTCTTCGCAACAATCAGGCGAAGGGCGCCGGAGGTCGAGACGACCGAAAACGGCCGCGGCGACCGGTCGTTTTGCCGCCCGGAATGGGCCGATCGGAGCCAAACAGGCCGTTTTCTGGGCGTTCGTCATTTACGTGCTTTTTTGCGCCTCCCGGGCGGTAAATGCTGCTTTTTCCGCACGCCGGCCGCGGCGGAAATGGGGTCTCCGCGTCTGCGGTTCTTCGCAACAATCAGGCGAAGGGCGCCGGAGGTCGAGACGACCGAAAACGGCCGCGGCGACCGGTCGTTTTGCCGCCCGGAATGGGCCGATCGGAGCCAAACAGGCCGTTTTCTGGGCGTTCGTCATTTACGTGCTTTTTTGCGCCTCCCGGGCGGTAAATGCTGCTTTTTCCGCACGCCGGCCGCGGCGGAAATGGGGTCTCCGCGTCTGCGGTTCTTCGCAACAATCAGGCGAAGGCGCCGGAGGTCGAGACGACCGAAAACGGCCGCGGCGACCGGTCGTTTTGCCGCCCGGAATGGGCCGATCGGAGCCAAACAGGCCGTTTTCTGGGCGTTCGTCATTTACGTGCTTTTTTGCGCCTCCCGGGCGGTAAATGCTGCTTTTTCCGCACCCGGCCGCGGCGGAAATGGGGTCTCCGCGTCTGCGGTTCTTCGCAACAATCAGGCGAAGGGCGCCGGAGGTCGAGACGACCGAAAACGGCCGCGGCGACCGGTCGTTTTGCCGCCCGGAATGGGCCGATCGGAGCCAAACAGGCCGTTTTCTGGGCGTTCGTCATTTACGTGCTTTTTTGCGCCTCCCGGGCGGTAAATGCTGCTTTTTCCGCACGCCGGCCGCGGCGGAAATGGGGTCTCCGCGTCTGCGGTTCTTCGCAACAATCAGGCGAAGGGCGCCGGAGGTCGAGACGACCGAAAACGGCCGCGGCGACCGGTCGTTTTGCCGCCCGGAATGGGCCGATCGGAGCCAAACAGGCCGTTTTCTGGGCGTTCGTCATTTACGTGCTTTTTTGCGCCTCCCGGGCGGTAAATGCTGCTTTTTCCGCACGCCGGCCGCGGCGGAAATGGGGTCTCCGCGTCTGCGGTTCTTCGCAACAATCAGGCGAAGGGCGCCGGAGGTCGAGACGACCGAAAACGGCCGCGGCGACCGGTCGTTTTGCCGCCCGGAATGGGCCGATCGGAGCCAAACAGGCCGTTTTCTGGGCGTTCGTCATTTACGTGCTTTTTTGCGCCTCCCGGGCGGTAAATGCTGCTTTTTCCGCACGCCGGCCGCGGCGGAAATGGGGTCTCCGCGTCTGCGGTTCTTCGCAACAATCAGGCGAAGGGCGCCGGAGGTCGAGACGACCGAAAACGGCCGCGGCGACCGGTCGTTTTGCCGCCCGGAATGGGCCGATCGGAGCCAAACAGGCCGTTTTCTGGGCGTTCGTCATTTACGTGCTTTTTTGCGCCTCCCGGGCGGTAAATGCTGCTTTTTCCGCACGCCGGCCGCGGCGGAAATGGGGTCTCCGCGTCTGCGGTTCTTCGCAACAATCAGGCGAAGGCGCCGGAGGTCGAGACGACCGAAAACGGCCGCGGCGACCGGTCGTTTTGCCGCCCGGAATGGGCCGATCGGAGCCAAACAGGCCGTTTTCTGGGCGTTCGTCATTTACGTGCTTTTTTGCGCCTCCCGGGCGGTAAATGCTGCTTTTTCCGCACGCCGGCCGCGGCGGAAATGGGGTCTCCGCGTCTGCGGTTCTTCGCAACAATCAGGCGAAGGCGCCGGAGGTCGAGACGACCGAAAACGGCCGCGGCGACCGGTCGTTTTGCCGCCCGGAATGGGCCGATCGGAGCCAAACAGGCCGTTTTCTGGGCGTTCGTCATTTACGTGCTTTTTTGCGCCTCCCGGGCGGTAAATGCTGCTTTTTCCGCACGCCGGCCGCGGCGGAAATGGGGTCTCCGCGTCTGCGGTTCTTCGCAACAATCAGGCGAAGGGCGCCGGAGGTCGAGACGACCGAAAACGGCCGCGGCGACCGGTCGTTTTGCCGCCCGGAATGGGCCGATCGGAGCCAAACAGGCCGTTTTCTGGGCGTTCGTCATTTACGTGCTTTTTTGCGCCTCCCGGGCGGTAAATGCTGCTTTTTCCGCACGCCGGCCGCGGCGGAAATGGGGTCTCCGCGTCTGCGGTTCTTCGCAACAATCAGGCGAAGGCGCCGGAGGTCGAGACGACCGAAAACGGCCGCGGCGACCGGTCGTTTTGCCGCCCGGAATGGGCCGATCGGAGCCAAACAGGCCGTTTTCTGGGCGTTCGTCATTTACGTGCTTTTTTGCGCCTCCCGGGCGGTAAATGCTGCTTTTTCCGCACGCCGGCCGCGGCGGAAATGGGGTCTCCGCGTCTGCGGTTCTTCGCAACAATCAGGCGAAGGGCGCCGGAGGTCGAGACGACCGAAAACGGCCGCGGCGACCGGTCGTTTTGCCGCCCGGAATGGGCCGATCGGAGCCAAACAGGCCGTTTTCTGGGCGTTCGTCATTTACGTGCTTTTTTGCGCCTCCCGGGCGGTAAATGCTGCTTTTTCCGCACGCCGGCCGCGGCGGAAATGGGGTCTCCGCGTCTGCGGTTCTTCGCAACAATCAGGCGAAGGGCGCCGGAGGTCGAGACGACCGAAAACGGCCGCGGCGACCGGTCGTTTTGCCGCCCGGAATGGGCCGATCGGAGCCAAACAGGCCGTTTTCTGGGCGTTCGTCATTTACGTGCTTTTTTGCGCCTCCCGGGCGGTAAATGCTGCTTTTTCCGCACGCCGGCCGCGGCGGAAATGGGGTCTCCGCGTCTGCGGTTCTTCGCAACAATCAGGCGAAGGCGCCGGAGGTCGAGACGACCGAAAACGGCCGCGGCGACCGGTCGTTTTGCCGCCCGGAATGGGCCGATCGGAGCCAAACAGGCCGTTTTCTGGGCGTTCGTCATTTACGTGCTTTTTTGCGCCTCCCGGGCGGTAAATGCTGCTTTTTCCGCACGCCGGCCGCGGCGGAAATGGGGTCTCCGCGTCTGCGGTTCTTCGCAACAATCAGGCGAAGGCGCCGGAGGTCGAGACGACCGAAAACGGCCGCGGCGACCGGTCGTTTTGCCGCCCGGAATGGGCCGATCGGAGCCAAACAGGCCGTTTTCTGGGCGTTCGTCATTTACGTGCTTTTTTGCGCCTCCCGGGCGGTAAATGCTGCTTTTTCCGCACGCCGGCCGCGGCGGAAATGGGGTCTCCGCGTCTGCGGTTCTTCGCAACAATCAGGCGAAGGGCGCCGGAGGTCGAGACGACCGAAAACGGCCGCGGCGACCGGTCGTTTTGCCGCCCGGAATGGGCCGATCGGAGCCAAACAGGCCGTTTTCTGGGCGTTCGTCATTTACGTGCTTTTTTGCGCCTCCCGGGCGGTAAATGCTGCTTTTTCCGCACGCCGGCCGCGGCGGAAATGGGGTCTCCGCGTCTGCGGTTCTTCGCAACAATCAGGCGAAGGCGCCGGAGGTCGAGACGACCGAAAACGGCCGCGGCGACCGGTCGTTTTGCCGCCCGGAATGGGCCGATCGGAGCCAAACAGGCCGTTTTCTGGGCGTTCGTCATTTACGTGCTTTTTTGCGCCTCCCGGGCGGTAAATGCTGCTTTTTCCGCACGCCGGCCGCGGCGGAAATGGGGTCTCCGCGTCTGCGGTTCTTCGCAACAATCAGGCGAAGGCGCCGGAGGTCGAGACGACCGAAAACGGCCGCGGCGACCGGTCGTTTTGCCGCCCGGAATGGGCCGATCGGAGCCAAACAGGCCGTTTTCTGGGCGTTCGTCATTTACGTGCTTTTTTGCGCCTCCCGGGCGGTAAATGCTGCTTTTTCCGCACGCCGGCCGCGGCGGAAATGGGGTCTCCGCGTCTGCGGTTCTTCGCAACAATCAGGCGAAGGCGCCGGAGGTCGAGACGACCGAAAACGGCCGCGGCGACCGGTCGTTTTGCCGCCCGGAATGGGCCGATCGGAGCCAAACAGGCCGTTTTCTGGGCGTTCGTCATTTACGTGCTTTTTTGCGCCTCCCGGGCGGTAAATGCTGCTTTTTCCGCACGCCGGCCGCGGCGGAAATGGGGTCTCCGCGTCTGCGGTTCTTCGCAACAATCAGGCGAAGGCGCCGGAGGTCGAGACGACCGAAAACGGCCGCGGCGACCGGTCGTTTTGCCGCCCGGAATGGGCCGATCGGAGCCAAACAGGCCGTTTTCTGGGCGTTCGTCATTTACGTGCTTTTTTGCGCCTCCCGGGCGGTAAATGCTGCTTTTTCCGCACGCCGGCCGCGGCGGAAATGGGGTCTCCGCGTCTGCGGTTCTTCGCAACAATCAGGCGAAGGGCGCCGGAGGTCGAGACGACCGAAAACGGCCGCGGCGACCGGTCGTTTTGCCGCCCGGAATGGGCCGATCGGAGCCAAACAGGCCGTTTTCTGGGCGTTCGTCATTTACGTGCTTTTTTGCGCCTCCCGGGCGGTAAATGCTGCTTTTTCCGCACGCCGGCCGCGGCGGAAATGGGGTCTCCGCGTCTGCGGTTCTTCGCAACAATCAGGCGAAGGCGCCGGAGGTCGAGACGACCGAAAACGGCCGCGGCGACCGGTCGTTTTGCCGCCCGGAATGGGCCGATCGGAGCCAAACAGGCCGTTTTCTGGGCGTTCGTCATTTACGTGCTTTTTTGCGCCTCCCGGGCGGTAAATGCTGCTTTTTCCGCACGCCGGCCGCGGCGGAAATGGGGTCTCCGCGTCTGCGGTTCTTCGCAACAATCAGGCGAAGGGCGCCGGAGGTCGAGACGACCGAAAACGGCCGCGGCGACCGGTCGTTTTGCCGCCCGGAATGGGCCGATCGGAGCCAAACAGGCCGTTTTCTGGGCGTTCGTCATTTACGTGCTTTTTTGCGCCTCCCGGGCGGTAAATGCTGCTTTTTCCGCACGCCGGCCGCGGCGGAAATGGGGTCTCCGCGTCTGCGGTTCTTCGCAACAATCAGGCGAAGGCGCCGGAGGTCGAGACGACCGAAAACGGCCGCGGCGACCGGTCGTTTTGCCGCCCGGAATGGGCCGATCGGAGCCAAACAGGCCGTTTTCTGGGCGTTCGTCATTTACGTGCTTTTTTGCGCCTCCCGGGCGGTAAATGCTGCTTTTTCCGCACGCCGGCCGCGGCGGAAATGGGGTCTCCGCGTCTGCGGTTCTTCGCAACAATCAGGCGAAGGCGCCGGAGGTCGAGACGACCGAAAACGGCCGCGGCGACCGGTCGTTTTGCCGCCCGGAATGGGCCGATCGGAGCCAAACAGGCCGTTTTCTGGGCGTTCGTCATTTACGTGCTTTTTTGCGCCTCCCGGGCGGTAAATGCTGCTTTTTCCGCACGCCGGCCGCGGCGGAAATGGGGTCTCCGCGTCTGCGGTTCTTCGCAACAATCAGGCGAAGGCGCCGGAGGTCGAGACGACCGAAAACGGCCGCGGCGACCGGTCGTTTTGCCGCCCGGAATGGGCCGATCGGAGCCAAACAGGCCGTTTTCTGGGCGTTCGTCATTTACGTGCTTTTTTGCGCCTCCCGGGCGGTAAATGCTGCTTTTTCCGCACGCCGGCCGCGGCGGAAATGGGGTCTCCGCGTCTGCGGTTCTTCGCAACAATCAGGCGAAGGCGCCGGAGGTCGAGACGACCGAAAACGGCCGCGGCGACCGGTCGTTTTGCCGCCCGGAATGGGCCGATCGGAGCCAAACAGGCCGTTTTCTGGGCGTTCGTCATTTACGTGCTTTTTTGCGCCTCCCGGGCGGTAAATGCTGCTTTTTCCGCACGCCGGCCGCGGCGGAAATGGGGTCTCCGCGTCTGCGGTTCTTCGCAACAATCAGGCGAAGGCGCCGGAGGTCGAGACGACCGAAAACGGCCGCGGCGACCGGTCGTTTTGCCGCCCGGAATGGGCCGATCGGAGCCAAACAGGCCGTTTTCTGGGCGTTCGTCATTTACGTGCTTTTTTGCGCCTCCCGGGCGGTAAATGCTGCTTTTTCCGCCGCCGGCCGCGGCGGAAATGGGGTCTCCGCGTCTGCGGTTCTTCGCAACAATCAGGCGAAGGCGCCGGAGGTCGAGACGACCGAAAACGGCCGCGGCGACCGGTCGTTTTGCCGCCCGGAATGGGCCGATCGGAGCCAAACAGGCCGTTTTCTGGGCGTTCGTCATTTACGTGCTTTTTTGCGCCTCCCGGGCGGTAAATGCTGCTTTTTCCGCACGCCGGCCGCGGCGGAAATGGGGTCTCCGCGTCTGCGGTTCTTCGCAACAATCAGGCGAAGGGCGCCGGAGGTCGAGACGACCGAAAACGGCCGCGGCGACCGGTCGTTTTGCCGCCCGGAATGGGCCGATCGGAGCCAAACAGGCCGTTTTCTGGGCGTTCGTCATTTACGTGCTTTTTTGCGCCTCCCGGGCGGTAAATGCTGCTTTTTCCGCACGCCGGCCGCGGCGGAAATGGGGTCTCCGCGTCTGCGGTTCTTCGCAACAATCAGGCGAAGGCGCCGGAGGTCGAGACGACCGAAAACGGCCGCGGCGACCGGTCGTTTTGCCGCCCGGAATGGGCCGATCGGAGCCAAACAGGCCGTTTTCTGGGCGTTCGTCATTTACGTGCTTTTTTGCGCCTCCCGGGCGGTAAATGCTGCTTTTTCCGCACGCCGGCCGCGGCGGAAATGGGGTCTCCGCGTCTGCGGTTCTTCGCAACAATCAGGCGAAGGGCGCCGGAGGTCGAGACGACCGAAAACGGCCGCGGCGACCGGTCGTTTTGCCGCCCGGAATGGGCCGATCGGAGCCAAACAGGCCGTTTTCTGGGCGTTCGTCATTTACGTGCTTTTTTGCGCCTCCCGGGCGGTAAATGCTGCTTTTTCCGCACGCCGGCCGCGGCGGAAATGGGGTCTCCGCGTCTGCGGTTCTTCGCAACAATCAGGCGAAGGGCGCCGGAGGTCGAGACGACCGAAAACGGCCGCGGCGACCGGTCGTTTTGCCGCCCGGAATGGGCCGATCGGAGCCAAACAGGCCGTTTTCTGGGCGTTCGTCATTTACGTGCTTTTTTGCGCCTCCCGGGCGGTAAATGCTGCTTTTTCCGCGCCGGCCGCGGCGGAAATGGGGTCTCCGCGTCTGCGGTTCTTCGCAACAATCAGGCGAAGGGCGCCGGAGGTCGAGACGACCGAAAACGGCCGCGGCGACCGGTCGTTTTGCCGCCCGGAATGGGCCGATCGGAGCCAAACAGGCCGTTTTCTGGGCGTTCGTCATTTACGTGCTTTTTTGCGCCTCCCGGGCGGTAAATGCTGCTTTTTCCGCCGCCGGCCGCGGCGGAAATGGGGTCTCCGCGTCTGCGGTTCTTCGCAACAATCAGGCGAAGGCGCCGGAGGTCGAGACGACCGAAAACGGCCGCGGCGACCGGTCGTTTTGCCGCCCGGAATGGGCCGATCGGAGCCAAACAGGCCGTTTTCTGGGCGTTCGTCATTTACGTGCTTTTTTGCGCCTCCCGGGCGGTAAATGCTGCTTTTTCCGCACGCCGGCCGCGGCGGAAATGGGGTCTCCGCGTCTGCGGTTCTTCGCAACAATCAGGCGAAGGGCGCCGGAGGTCGAGACGACCGAAAACGGCCGCGGCGACCGGTCGTTTTGCCGCCCGGAATGGGCCGATCGGAGCCAAACAGGCCGTTTTCTGGGCGTTCGTCATTTACGTGCTTTTTTGCGCCTCCCGGGCGGTAAATGCTGCTTTTTCCGCACGCCGGCCGCGGCGGAAATGGGGTCTCCGCGTCTGCGGTTCTTCGCAACAATCAGGCGAAGGCGCCGGAGGTCGAGACGACCGAAAACGGCCGCGGCGACCGGTCGTTTTGCCGCCCGGAATGGGCCGATCGGAGCCAAACAGGCCGTTTTCTGGGCGTTCGTCATTTACGTGCTTTTTTGCGCCTCCCGGGCGGTAAATGCTGCTTTTTCCGCACGCCGGCCGCGGCGGAAATGGGGTCTCCGCGTCTGCGGTTCTTCGCAACAATCAGGCGAAGGCGCCGGAGGTCGAGACGACCGAAAACGGCCGCGGCGACCGGTCGTTTTGCCGCCCGGAATGGGCCGATCGGAGCCAAACAGGCCGTTTTCTGGGCGTTCGTCATTTACGTGCTTTTTTGCGCCTCCCGGGCGGTAAATGCTGCTTTTTCCGCACGCCGGCCGCGGCGGAAATGGGGTCTCCGCGTCTGCGGTTCTTCGCAACAATCAGGCGAAGGCGCCGGAGGTCGAGACGACCGAAAACGGCCGCGGCGACCGGTCGTTTTGCCGCCCGGAATGGGCCGATCGGAGCCAAACAGGCCGTTTTCTGGGCGTTCGTCATTTACGTGCTTTTTTGCGCCTCCCGGGCGGTAAATGCTGCTTTTTCCGCACGCCGGCCGCGGCGGAAATGGGGTCTCCGCGTCTGCGGTTCTTCGCAACAATCAGGCGAAGGGCGCCGGAGGTCGAGACGACCGAAAACGGCCGCGGCGACCGGTCGTTTTGCCGCCCGGAATGGGCCGATCGGAGCCAAACAGGCCGTTTTCTGGGCGTTCGTCATTTACGTGCTTTTTTGCGCCTCCCGGGCGGTAAATGCTGCTTTTTCCGCCGCCGGCCGCGGCGGAAATGGGGTCTCCGCGTCTGCGGTTCTTCGCAACAATCAGGCGAAGGGCGCCGGAGGTCGAGACGACCGAAAACGGCCGCGGCGACCGGTCGTTTTGCCGCCCGGAATGGGCCGATCGGAGCCAAACAGGCCGTTTTCTGGGCGTTCGTCATTTACGTGCTTTTTTGCGCCTCCCGGGCGGTAAATGCTGCTTTTTCCGCACGCCGGCCGCGGCGGAAATGGGGTCTCCGCGTCTGCGGTTCTTCGCAACAATCAGGCGAAGGCGCCGGAGGTCGACACGACCGAAAACGGCCGCGGCGACCGGTCGTTTTGCCGCCCGGAATGGGCCGATCGGAGCCAAACAGGCCGTTTTCTGGGCGTTCGTCATTTACGTGCTTTTTTGCGCCTCCCGGGCGGTAAATGCTGCTTTTTCCGCACGCCGGCCGCGGCGGAAATGGGGTCTCCGCGTCTGCGGTTCTTCGCAACAATCAGGCGAAGGGCGCCGGAGGTCGAGACGACCGAAAACGGCCGCGGCGACCGGTCGTTTTGCCGCCCGGAATGGGCCGATCGGAGCCAAACAGGCCGTTTTCTGGGCGTTCGTCATTTACGTGCTTTTTTGCGCCTCCCGGGCGGTAAATGCTGCTTTTTCCGCACGCCGGCCGCGGCGGAAATGGGGTCTCCGCGTCTGCGGTTCTTCGCAACAATCAGGCGAAGGGCGCCGGAGGTCGAGACGACCGAAAACGGCCGCGGCGACCGGTCGTTTTGCCGCCCGGAATGGGCCGATCGGAGCCAAACAGGCCGTTTTCTGGGCGTTCGTCATTTACGTGCTTTTTTGCGCCTCCCGGGCGGTAAATGCTGCTTTTTCCGCACGCCGGCCGCGGCGGAAATGGGGTCTCCGCGTCTGCGGTTCTTCGCAACAATCAGGCGAAGGCGCCGGAGGTCGAGACGACCGAAAACGGCCGCGGCGACCGGTCGTTTTGCCGCCCGGAATGGGCCGATCGGAGCCAAACAGGCCGTTTTCTGGGCGTTCGTCATTTACGTGCTTTTTTGCGCCTCCGGGCGGTAAATGCTGCTTTTTCCGCACGCCGGCCGCGGCGGAAATGGGGTCTCCGCGTCTGCGGTTCTTCGCAACAATCAGGCGAAGGGCGCCGGAGGTCGAGACGACCGAAAACGGCCGCGGCGACCGGTCGTTTTGCCGCCCGGAATGGGCCGATCGGAGCCAAACAGGCCGTTTTCTGGGCGTTCGTCATTTACGTGCTTTTTTGCGCCTCCCGGGCGGTAAATGCTGCTTTTTCCGCACGCCGGCCGCGGCGGAAATGGGGTCTCCGCGTCTGCGGTTCTTCGCAACAATCAGGCGAAGGGCGCCGGAGGTCGAGACGACCGAAAACGGCCGCGGCGACCGGTCGTTTTGCCGCCCGGAATGGGCCGATCGGAGCCAAACAGGCCGTTTTCTGGGCGTTCGTCATTTACGTGCTTTTTTGCGCCTCCCGGGCGGTAAATGCTGCTTTTTCCGCACGCCGGCCGCGGCGGAAATGGGGTCTCCGCGTCTGCGGTTCTTCGCAACAATCAGGCGAAGGGCGCCGGAGGTCGAGACGACCGAAAACGGCCGCGGCGACCGGTCGTTTTGCCGCCCGGAATGGGCCGATCGGAGCCAAACAGGCCGTTTTCTGGGCGTTCGTCATTTACGTGCTTTTTTGCGCCTCCCGGGCGGTAAATGCTGCTTTTTCCGCCCGCCGGCCGCGGCGGAAATGGGGTCTCCGCGTCTGCGGTTCTTCGCAACAATCAGGCGAAGGGCGCCGGAGGTCGAGACGACCGAAAACGGCCGCGGCGACCGGTCGTTTTGCCGCCCGGAATGGGCCGATCGGAGCCAAACAGGCCGTTTTCTGGGCGTTCGTCATTTACGTGCTTTTTTGCGCCTCCCGGGCGGTAAATGCTGCTTTTTCGCACGCCGGCCGCGGCGGAAATGGGGTCTCCGCGTCTGCGGTTCTTCGCAACAATCAGGCGAAGGGCGCCGGAGGTCGAGACGACCGAAAACGGCCGCGGCGACCGGTCGTTTTGCCGCCCGGAATGGGCCGTCGGAGCCAAACAGGCCGTTTTCTGGGCGTTCGTCATTTACGTGCTTTTTTGCGCCTCCCGGGCGGTAAATGCTGCTTTTTCCGCACGCCGGCCGCGGCGGAAATGGGGTCTCCGCGTCTGCGGTTCTTCGCAACAATCAGGCGAAGGGCGCCGGAGGTCGAGACGACCGAAAACGGCCGCGGCGACCGGTCGTTTTGCCGCCCGGAATGGGCCGATCGGAGCCAAACAGGCCGTTTTCTGGGCGTTCGTCATTTACGTGCTTTTTTGCGCCTCCCGGGCGGTAAATGCTGCTTTTTCCGCACGCCGGCCGCGGCGGAAATGGGTCTCCGCGTCTGCGGTTCTTCGCAACAATCAGGCGAAGGGCGCCGGAGGTCGACACGACCGAAAACGGCCGCGGCGACCGGTCGTTTTGCCGCCCGGAATGGGCCGATCGGAGCCAAACAGGCCGTTTTCTGGGCGTTCGTCATTTACGTGCTTTTTGCGCCTCCCGGGCGGTAAATGCTGCTTTTTCCGCACGCGGCCGCGGCGGAAAGGGGTCTCCGCGTCTGCGGTTCTTCGCAACAATCAGGCGAAGGGCGCCGGAGGTCGAGACGACCGAAAACGGCCGCGGCGACCGGTCGTTTTGCCGCCCGGAATGGGCCGATCGGAGCCAAACAGGCCGTTTCTGGGCGTTCGTCATTTACGTGCTTTTTTGCGCCTCCCGGGCGGTAAATGCTGCTTTTTCCGCACGCCGGCCGCGGCGGAAATGGGGTCCGCGTCTGCGGTTCTTCGCAACAATCAGGCGAAGGCGCCGGAGGTCGAGACGACCGAAAACGGCCGCGGCGACCGGTCGTTTTGCCGCCCGGAATGGGCCGATCGGAGCCAAACAGGCCGTTTTCTGGGCGTTCGTCATTTACGTGCTTTTTTGCGCCTCGGCGGTAAATGCTGCTTTTTCCGCCGCCGGCCGCGGCGGAAATGGGTCTCCGCGTCTGCGGTTCTTCGCAACAATCAGGCGAAGGCGCCGGAGGTCGAGACGACCGAAAACGCCGCGGCGACCGGTCGTTTTGCCGCCCGGAATGGGCCGATCGGAGCCAAACAGGCCGTTTTCTGGGCGTTCGTCATTTACGTGCTTTTTTGCGCCTCCCGGGCGGTAAATGCTGCTTTTTCCGCCGCCGGCCGCGGCGGAAATGGGGTCTCCGCGTCTGCGGTTCTTCGCAACAATCAGGCGAAGGCGCCGGAGGTCGACGACCGAAAACGGCCGCGGCGACCGGTCGTTTTGCCGCCCGGAATGGGCCGGTCGGAGAGCCGTTTTCTGGGCGTTCGTCATTTACGTGCTTTTTGCGCCTCCCGGGCGGTAAATGCTGCTTTTTTCCGCACGCCGGCCGCGGCGGAAATGGGGTCTCCGCGTCTGCGGTTCTTCGCAACAATCAGGCGAAGGCGCCGGAGGTCGAGACGAACCGAAAACGGCCGCGGCGACCGGTCGTTTTGCCCCGGAATGGGCCGATCGGAGCCAAACAGGCCGTTTTCTGGGCGTTCGTCATTTACGTCTTTTTTGCGCCGGGCGGTAAATGCTGCTTTTTCCGCACGCCGGCCGCGCGGAAATGGGGTCTCCGCGTCTGCGGTTCTTCGCAACAATCAGGCGAAGGCGCCGGAGTCGAGACGAACCGAAAACGGCCGCGGCGACCGGTCGTTTTGCCGCCCGGAATGGGCCGATCGGAGCCAAACAGGCCGTTTTCTGGGCGTTCGTCATTTACGTGCTTTTTTGCGCCCCCGGGCGGTAAATGCTGCTTTTTCCGCACGCCGGCCGCGGCGGAAATGGGGTCTCCGCGTCTGCGGTTCTTCGCAACAATCAGGCGAAGGGCGCCGGAGGTCGAGACGACCGAAACGGCCGCGGCGACCGGTCGTTTGCCGCCCGGAATGGGCGATCGGAGCCAAACAGGCCGTTTTCTGGGCGTTCGTCATTTACGTGCTTTTTTGCGCCTCCGGGCGGTAAATGCTGCTTTTTTCCGCAGCGGCCGCGGCGGAAATGGGTCTCCGCGTCTGCGGTTCTTCGCAACAATCAGGCGAAGGCGCCGAGGTCGAGACGACCGAAAACGGCCGCGGCGACCGTCGTTTTGCCGCCCGGAATGGGCCGATCGGAGCCAAACAGGCCGTTTTCTGGGCGTTCGTCATTTACGTGCTTTTTTGCGCCTCCCGGCGGTAAATGCTGCTTTTTCCGCCGGCCGCGGCGGAAATGGGTCTCCGCGTCTGCGGTTCTTCGCAACAATCAGGCGAAGGCGCCGGAGGTCGACACCACCGAAACGGCCGCGGCGACCGTCGTTTTGCCGCCCGGAATGGGCCGATCGGAGCCAAACAGGCCGTTTTCTGGCGTTCGTCATTTACGTGCTTTTTTGCGCCTCCCGGGCGGTAAATGCTTGCTTTTTCCGCACGCCGGCCGCGCGGGAAATGGGGTCTCCGCGTCTGCGGTTCTTCGCAACAATCAGGCGAAGGCGCCGGAGGTCGACGACACCGAAAACGGCCGCGGCGACCGGTCGTTTTGCCGCCCGGAATGGGCCGATCGGAGCCAAACAGGCCGTTTTCTGGGCGTTCGTCATTTACGTGCTTTTTTGCGCCTCCCGGGCGGTAAATGCTGCTTTTTCCGCACGCCGGCCGCGCGGAAATGGGGTCTCCCGTCTGCGTTCTTCGCAACAATCAGGCGAAGGGCGCCGGAGGTCGAGACGACCGAAAACGGCCGCGGCGACCGGTCGTTTTGCCGCCCGGAATGGGCCGGATCGGAGCCAAACAGGCCGTTTTCTGGGCGTTCGTCATTTACGTGCTTTTTTGCGCCTCCGGCGGTAATGCTGCTTTTTCCGCACGCCGGCGCGGCGGAAATGGGGTCTCCGCGTCTGCGGTTCTTCGCAACAATCAGGCAAAGGCGCCGGATCGACACACGAAAACGGCCGCGGCGACCGGTCGTTTTGCCGCCCGGAATGGCCGTCGGAGCCAAACAGGCCGTTTTCTGGCGTTCGTCATTTACGTGCTTTTTTGCCCTCGGGCGGTAAATGCTGCTTTTTCCGCCCGCGCCGCGGCGAAATGGGTCTCCGCGTCTGCGGTTCTTCGCAACAATCAGGCGAAGGCGCCGGAGGTCGACACCACCGAAAACGCCGCGCCGGTCGTTTTGCCGCCCGGAATGGGCCGATCGGAGCCAAACAGGCCGTTTTCTGGGCGTTCGTCATTTACGTGCTTTTTGCGCCTCCGGGCGTAAATGCTGCTTTTCCGCCCGCCGGCCGCGGGGAAATGGGTCTCCGCGTCTGCGGTTCTTCGCAACAATCAGGCGAAGGCGCCGGAGGTCGACACGACCAAAAACGGCGCGGCGACCGGTCGTTTTGCCGCCCGAATGGGCCGATCGGAGCCAAACAGGCCGTTTTCTGGGCGTTCGTCATTTACGTGCTTTTGCGCCTCCCGGCGGTAAATGCTGCTTTTTCCGCCCGCCGGCCGCGGCGGAAATGGGGTCTCCGCGTCCGGTTCTTCGCAACAATCAGGCGAAGGGCGCCGGAGGTCGAACGACGAAAACGGCCGCGGCGACCGGTCGTTTGCCGCCCGGAATGGGCCGATCGGAGCCAAACAGGCCTTTTCTGGCGTCGTCATTTACGTGCTTTTTGCGCCTCCCGGGCGGTAAATGCTGCTTTTTCCGCCCGCCGGCCCGCGAAATGGGGTTCCCGCGTCTGCGGTTCTTCGAAACAATCAGGCGAAGGGCGCCGGAAGGTCGAGACGACCGAAACGGCCGCGGCGACCGGTCGTTTGCCGCCCGGAATGGGCCGATCGAGCCAAACAGGCCGTTCTGGGCGTTTCGTCATTTACGTGCTTTTTTGCGCCTCCCGGGCGGGTAAATGCTGCTTT
>CAAHFI011466379.1:5000-14425 GCA_900893395.1 Euglena gracilis
CTAACCCTAACCCTAACCCTAACCCTAACCCTAACCCTAACCCTAACCCTAACCCTAACCCTAACCCTAACCCTAACCCTAACCCTAACCCTAACCCTAACCCTAACCCTAACCCTAACCCTAACCCTAACCCTAACCCTAACCCTAACCCTAACCCTAACCCTAACCCTAACCCTAACCCTAACCCTAACCCTAACCCTAACCCTAACCCTAACCCTAACCCTAACCCTAACCCTAACCCTAACCCTAACCCTAACCCTAACCCTAACCCTAACCCTAACCCTAACCCTAACCCTAACCCTAACCCTAACCCTAACCCTAACCCTAACCCTAACCCTAACCCTAACCCTAACCCTAACCCTAACCCTAACCCTAACCCTAACCCTAACCCTAACCCTAACCCTAACCCTAACCCTAACCCTAACCCTAACCCTAACCCTAACCCTAACCCTAACCCTAACCCTAACCCTAACCCTAACCCTAACCCTAACCCTAACCCTAACCCTAACCCTAACCCTAACCCTAACCCTAACCCTAACCCTAACCCTAACCCTAACCCTAACCCTAACCCTAACCCTAACCCTAACCCTAACCCTAACCCTAACCCTAACCCTAACCCTAACCCTAACCCTAACCCTAACCCTAACCCTAACCCTAACCCTAACCCTAACCCTAACCCTAACCCTAACCCTAACCCTAACCCTAACCCTAACCCTAACCCTAACCCTAACCCTAACCCTAACCCTAACCCTAACCCTAACCCTAACCCTAACCCTAACCCTAACCCTAACCCTAACCCTAACCCTAACCCTAACCCTAACCCTAACCCTAACCCTAACCCTAACCCTAACCCTAACCCTAACCCTAACCCTAACCCTAACCCTAACCCTAACCCTAACCCTAACCCTAACCCTAACCCTAACCCTAACCCTAACCCTAACCCTAACCCTAACCCTAACCCTAACCCTAACCCTAACCCTAACCCTAACCCTAACCCTAACCCTAACCCTAACCCTAACCCTAACCCTAACCCTAACCCTAACCCTAACCCTAACCCTAACCCTAACCCTAACCCTAACCCTAACCCTAACCCTAACCCTAACCCTAACCCTAACCCTAACCCTAACCCTAACCCTAACCCTAACCCTAACCCTAACCCTAACCCTAACCCTAACCCTAACCCTAACCCTAACCCTAACCCTAACCCTAACCCTAACCCTAACCCTAACCCTAACCCTAACCCTAACCCTAACCCTAACCCTAACCCTAACCCTAACCCTAACCCTAACCCTAACCCTAACCCTAACCCTAACCCTAACCCTAACCCTAACCCTAACCCTAACCCTAACCCTAACCCTAACCCTAACCCTAACCCTAACCCTAACCCTAACCCTAACCCTAACCCTAACCCTAACCCTAACCCTAACCCTAACCCTAACCCTAACCCTAACCCTAACCCTAACCCTAACCCTAACCCTAACCCTAACCCTAACCCTAACCCTAACCCTAACCCTAACCCTAACCCTAACCCTAACCCTAACCCTAACCCTAACCCTAACCCTAACCCTAACCCTAACCCTAACCCTAACCCTAACCCTAACCCTAACCCTAACCCTAACCCTAACCCTAACCCTAACCCTAACCCTAACCCTAACCCTAACCCTAACCCTAACCCTAACCCTAACCCTAACCCTAACCCTAACCCTAACCCTAACCCTAACCCTAACCCTAACCCTAACCCTAACCCTAACCCTAACCCTAACCCTAACCCTAACCCTAACCCTAACCCTAACCCTAACCCTAACCCTAACCCTAACCCTAACCCTAACCCTAACCCTAACCCTAACCCTAACCCTAACCCTAACCCTAACCCTAACCCTAACCCTAACCCTAACCCTAACCCTAACCCTAACCCTAACCCTAACCCTAACCCTAACCCTAACCCTAACCCTAACCCTAACCCTAACCCTAACCCTAACCCTAACCCTAACCCTAACCCTAACCCTAACCCTAACCCTAACCCTAACCCTAACCCTAACCCTAACCCTAACCCTAACCCTAACCCTAACCCTAACCCTAACCCTAACCCTAACCCTAACCCTAACCCTAACCCTAACCCTAACCCTAACCCTAACCCTAACCCTAACCCTAACCCTAACCCTAACCCTAACCCTAACCCTAACCCTAACCCTAACCCTAACCCTAACCCTAACCCTAACCCTAACCCTAACCCTAACCCTAACCCTAACCCTAACCCTAACCCTAACCCTAACCCTAACCCTAACCCTAACCCTAACCCTAACCCTAACCCTAACCCTAACCCTAACCCTAACCCTAACCCTAACCCTAACCCTAACCCTAACCCTAACCCTAACCCTAACCCTAACCCTAACCCTAACCCTAACCCTAACCCTAACCCTAACCCTAACCCTAACCCTAACCCTAACCCTAACCCTAACCCTAACCCTAACCCTAACCCTAACCCTAACCCTAACCCTAACCCTAACCCTAACCCTAACCCTAACCCTAACCCTAACCCTAACCCTAACCCTAACCCTAACCCTAACCCTAACCCTAACCCTAACCCTAACCCTAACCCTAACCCTAACCCTAACCCTAACCCTAACCCTAACCCTAACCCTAACCCTAACCCTAACCCTAACCCTAACCCTAACCCTAACCCTAACCCTAACCCTAACCCTAACCCTAACCCTAACCCTAACCCTAACCCTAACCCTAACCCTAACCCTAACCCTAACCCTAACCCTAACCCTAACCCTAACCCTAACCCTAACCCTAACCCTAACCCTAACCCTAACCCTAACCCTAACCCTAACCCTAACCCTAACCCTAACCCTAACCCTAACCCTAACCCTAACCCTAACCCTAACCCTAACCCTAACCCTAACCCTAACCCTAACCCTAACCCTAACCCTAACCCTAACCCTAACCCTAACCCTAACCCTAACCCTAACCCTAACCCTAACCCTAACCCTAACCCTAACCCTAACCCTAACCCTAACCCTAACCCTAACCCTAACCCTAACCCTAACCCTAACCCTAACCCTAACCCTAACCCTAACCCTAACCCTAACCCTAACCCTAACCCTAACCCTAACCCTAACCCTAACCCTAACCCTAACCCTAACCCTAACCCTAACCCTAACCCTAACCCTAACCCTAACCCTAACCCTAACCCTAACCCTAACCCTAACCCTAACCCTAACCCTAACCCTAACCCTAACCCTAACCCTAACCCTAACCCTAACCCTAACCCTAACCCTAACCCTAACCCTAACCCTAACCCTAACCCTAACCCTAACCCTAACCCTAACCCTAACCCTAACCCTAACCCTAACCCTAACCCTAACCCTAACCCTAACCCTAACCCTAACCCTAACCCTAACCCTAACCCTAACCCTAACCCTAACCCTAACCCTAACCCTAACCCTAACCCTAACCCTAACCCTAACCCTAACCCTAACCCTAACCCTAACCCTAACCCTAACCCTAACCCTAACCCTAACCCTAACCCTAACCCTAACCCTAACCCTAACCCTAACCCTAACCCTAACCCTAACCCTAACCCTAACCCTAACCCTAACCCTAACCCTAACCCTAACCCTAACCCTAACCCTAACCCTAACCCTAACCCTAACCCTAACCCTAACCCTAACCCTAACCCTAACCCTAACCCTAACCCTAACCCTAACCCTAACCCTAACCCTAACCCTAACCCTAACCCTAACCCTAACCCTAACCCTAACCCTAACCCTAACCCTAACCCTAACCCTAACCCTAACCCTAACCCTAACCCTAACCCTAACCCTAACCCTAACCCTAACCCTAACCCTAACCCTAACCCTAACCCTAACCCTAACCCTAACCCTAACCCTAACCCTAACCCTAACCCTAACCCTAACCCTAACCCTAACCCTAACCCTAACCCTAACCCTAACCCTAACCCTAACCCTAACCCTAACCCTAACCCTAACCCTAACCCTAACCCTAACCCTAACCCTAACCCTAACCCTAACCCTAACCCTAACCCTAACCCTAACCCTAACCCTAACCCTAACCCTAACCCTAACCCTAACCCTAACCCTAACCCTAACCCTAACCCTAACCCTAACCCTAACCCTAACCCTAACCCTAACCCTAACCCTAACCCTAACCCTAACCCTAACCCTAACCCTAACCCTAACCCTAACCCTAACCCTAACCCTAACCCTAACCCTAACCCTAACCCTAACCCTAACCCTAACCCTAACCCTAACCCTAACCCTAACCCTAACCCTAACCCTAACCCTAACCCTAACCCTAACCCTAACCCTAACCCTAACCCTAACCCTAACCCTAACCCTAACCCTAACCCTAACCCTAACCCTAACCCTAACCCTAACCCTAACCCTAACCCTAACCCTAACCCTAACCCTAACCCTAACCCTAACCCTAACCCTAACCCTAACCCTAACCCTAACCCTAACCCTAACCCTAACCCTAACCCTAACCCTAACCCTAACCCTAACCCTAACCCTAACCCTAACCCTAACCCTAACCCTAACCCTAACCCTAACCCTAACCCTAACCCTAACCCTAACCCTAACCCTAACCCTAACCCTAACCCTAACCCTAACCCTAACCCTAACCCTAACCCTAACCCTAACCCTAACCCTAACCCTAACCCTAACCCTAACCCTAACCCTAACCCTAACCCTAACCCTAACCCTAACCCTAACCCTAACCCTAACCCTAACCCTAACCCTAACCCTAACCCTAACCCTAACCCTAACCCTAACCCTAACCCTAACCCTAACCCTAACCCTAACCCTAACCCTAACCCTAACCCTAACCCTAACCCTAACCCTAACCCTAACCCTAACCCTAACCCTAACCCTAACCCTAACCCTAACCCTAACCCTAACCCTAACCCTAACCCTAACCCTAACCCTAACCCTAACCCTAACCCTAACCCTAACCCTAACCCTAACCCTAACCCTAACCCTAACCCTAACCCTAACCCTAACCCTAACCCTAACCCTAACCCTAACCCTAACCCTAACCCTAACCCTAACCCTAACCCTAACCCTAACCCTAACCCTAACCCTAACCCTAACCCTAACCCTAACCCTAACCCTAACCCTAACCCTAACCCTAACCCTAACCCTAACCCTAACCCTAACCCTAACCCTAACCCTAACCCTAACCCTAACCCTAACCCTAACCCTAACCCTAACCCTAACCCTAACCCTAACCCTAACCCTAACCCTAACCCTAACCCTAACCCTAACCCTAACCCTAACCCTAACCCTAACCCTAACCCTAACCCTAACCCTAACCCTAACCCTAACCCTAACCCTAACCCTAACCCTAACCCTAACCCTAACCCTAACCCTAACCCTAACCCTAACCCTAACCCTAACCCTAACCCTAACCCTAACCCTAACCCTAACCCTAACCCTAACCCTAACCCTAACCCTAACCCTAACCCTAACCCTAACCCTAACCCTAACCCTAACCCTAACCCTAACCCTAACCCTAACCCTAACCCTAACCCTAACCCTAACCCTAACCCTAACCCTAACCCTAACCCTAACCCTAACCCTAACCCTAACCCTAACCCTAACCCTAACCCTAACCCTAACCCTAACCCTAACCCTAACCCTAACCCTAACCCTAACCCTAACCCTAACCCTAACCCTAACCCTAACCCTAACCCTAACCCTAACCCTAACCCTAACCCTAACCCTAACCCTAACCCTAACCCTAACCCTAACCCTAACCCTAACCCTAACCCTAACCCTAACCCTAACCCTAACCCTAACCCTAACCCTAACCCTAACCCTAACCCTAACCCTAACCCTAACCCTAACCCTAACCCTAACCCTAACCCTAACCCTAACCCTAACCCTAACCCTAACCCTAACCCTAACCCTAACCCTAACCCTAACCCTAACCCTAACCCTAACCCTAACCCTAACCCTAACCCTAACCCTAACCCTAACCCTAACCCTAACCCTAACCCTAACCCTAACCCTAACCCTAACCCTAACCCTAACCCTAACCCTAACCCTAACCCTAACCCTAACCCTAACCCTAACCCTAACCCTAACCCTAACCCTAACCCTAACCCTAACCCTAACCCTAACCCTAACCCTAACCCTAACCCTAACCCTAACCCTAACCCTAACCCTAACCCTAACCCTAACCCTAACCCTAACCCTAACCCTAACCCTAACCCTAACCCTAACCCTAACCCTAACCCTAACCCTAACCCTAACCCTAACCCTAACCCTAACCCTAACCCTAACCCTAACCCTAACCCTAACCCTAACCCTAACCCTAACCCTAACCCTAACCCTAACCCTAACCCTAACCCTAACCCTAACCCTAACCCTAACCCTAACCCTAACCCTAACCCTAACCCTAACCCTAACCCTAACCCTAACCCTAACCCTAACCCTAACCCTAACCCTAACCCTAACCCTAACCCTAACCCTAACCCTAACCCTAACCCTAACCCTAACCCTAACCCTAACCCTAACCCTAACCCTAACCCTAACCCTAACCCTAACCCTAACCCTAACCCTAACCCTAACCCTAACCCTAACCCTAACCCTAACCCTAACCCTAACCCTAACCCTAACCCTAACCCTAACCCTAACCCTAACCCTAACCCTAACCCTAACCCTAACCCTAACCCTAACCCTAACCCTAACCCTAACCCTAACCCTAACCCTAACCCTAACCCTAACCCTAACCCTAACCCTAACCCTAACCCTAACCCTAACCCTAACCCTAACCCTAACCCTAACCCTAACCCTAACCCTAACCCTAACCCTAACCCTAACCCTAACCCTAACCCTAACCCTAACCCTAACCCTAACCCTAACCCTAACCCTAACCCTAACCCTAACCCTAACCCTAACCCTAACCCTAACCCTAACCCTAACCCTAACCCTAACCCTAACCCTAACCCTAACCCTAACCCTAACCCTAACCCTAACCCTAACCCTAACCCTAACCCTAACCCTAACCCTAACCCTAACCCTAACCCTAACCCTAACCCTAACCCTAACCCTAACCCTAACCCTAACCCTAACCCTAACCCTAACCCTAACCCTAACCCTAACCCTAACCCTAACCCTAACCCTAACCCTAACCCTAACCCTAACCCTAACCCTAACCCTAACCCTAACCCTAACCCTAACCCTAACCCTAACCCTAACCCTAACCCTAACCCTAACCCTAACCCTAACCCTAACCCTAACCCTAACCCTAACCCTAACCCTAACCCTAACCCTAACCCTAACCCTAACCCTAACCCTAACCCTAACCCTAACCCTAACCCTAACCCTAACCCTAACCCTAACCCTAACCCTAACCCTAACCCTAACCCTAACCCTAACCCTAACCCTAACCCTAACCCTAACCCTAACCCTAACCCTAACCCTAACCCTAACCCTAACCCTAACCCTAACCCTAACCCTAACCCTAACCCTAACCCTAACCCTAACCCTAACCCTAACCCTAACCCTAACCCTAACCCTAACCCTAACCCTAACCCTAACCCTAACCCTAACCCTAACCCTAACCCTAACCCTAACCCTAACCCTAACCCTAACCCTAACCCTAACCCTAACCCTAACCCTAACCCTAACCCTAACCCTAACCCTAACCCTAACCCTAACCCTAACCCTAACCCTAACCCTAACCCTAACCCTAACCCTAACCCTAACCCTAACCCTAACCCTAACCCTAACCCTAACCCTAACCCTAACCCTAACCCTAACCCTAACCCTAACCCTAACCCTAACCCTAACCCTAACCCTAACCCTAACCCTAACCCTAACCCTAACCCTAACCCTAACCCTAACCCTAACCCTAACCCTAACCCTAACCCTAACCCTAACCCTAACCCTAACCCTAACCCTAACCCTAACCCTAACCCTAACCCTAACCCTAACCCTAACCCTAACCCTAACCCTAACCCTAACCCTAACCCTAACCCTAACCCTAACCCTAACCCTAACCCTAACCCTAACCCTAACCCTAACCCTAACCCTAACCCTAACCCTAACCCTAACCCTAACCCTAACCCTAACCCTAACCCTAACCCTAACCCTAACCCTAACCCTAACCCTAACCCTAACCCTAACCCTAACCCTAACCCTAACCCTAACCCTAACCCTAACCCTAACCCTAACCCTAACCCTAACCCTAACCCTAACCCTAACCCTAACCCTAACCCTAACCCTAACCCTAACCCTAACCCTAACCCTAACCCTAACCCTAACCCTAACCCTAACCCTAACCCTAACCCTAACCCTAACCCTAACCCTAACCCTAACCCTAACCCTAACCCTAACCCTAACCCTAACCCTAACCCTAACCCTAACCCTAACCCTAACCCTAACCCTAACCCTAACCCTAACCCTAACCCTAACCCTAACCCTAACCCTAACCCTAACCCTAACCCTAACCCTAACCCTAACCCTAACCCTAACCCTAACCCTAACCCTAACCCTAACCCTAACCCTAACCCTAACCCTAACCCTAACCCTAACCTAACCCTAACCCTAACCCTAAACCCTAACCCTAACCCTACCCTAACCCTAACCCTAACCCTAACCCTAACCCTAACCCTAAACCCTAACCTAACCCTAACCCTAACCCTAACCTAACCCTAACCCTAACCCTAAACCCTAACCCTAACCCTAACCCTAACCCTAACCCTAACCCTAACCCTAACCCTAACCCTAACCCTAACCCTAACCTAACCCTAACCTAACCCTAACCCTAACCCTAACCTAACCCTAACCCTAACCCTAACCCTAACCCTAACCCTAACCCTAACCCTAACCCTAACCCTAACCCTAACCCTAACCCTAACCCTAACCCTAACCCTAACCTAACCCTAACCCTAACCCTAACCCTAACCCTAACCCTAACCCTAACCCTAACCCCTAACCCTAACCCTAACCCTACCCTAACCCTAACCCTAACCCTAACCCTAACCCTAACCCTAACCCTAACCCCTAACCCTAACCCTAAACCCTAACCCTAACCCTAACCCTAACCCTAACCCTAACCCTAACCCTAACCCTAACCCTAACCCTAACCTAACCCTAACCCTAACCCTAACCCTAACCCTAACCCTAACCTAACCTAACCCTAACCCTAACCCTAACCCTAACCCTAACCCTAACCCTAACCCTAACCCTAACCCTAACCTACCCTAAACCCTAAACCCTAACCCTAACCCTAACCCTAACCCTAACCCTAACCCTAACCCTAACCCTAACCTAACCCTAACCCTAACCCTAACCCTAACCCTAACCCTAACCCTAACCCTAACCCTAACCCTACCCTAACCCTAACCCTAACCCTAACCCTAACCCTAACCCTAACCCTAACCCTAACCT